>JBBPDC010160239.1:0-18839 GCA_037974485.1 Hemigrammopetersius urotaenia | reverse complement strand
CAGGATTACATTAAATCAAAGAGAGAAATAAATGAATACATTGTGAATAAATGTAAATCAAACAGAATGATTGCAGAAAAAGGAATACATTTAAATCTTCCCCAACACAACCACTACAGCAAACACTACAGTTCTCATAGCAACCACTACAATTACATAGTAACAGGCTAACTGTACTCCAGCAGTCACCTGCACTGCCGTAGTAATCAGCTAGCAACAACATTGCTAAATTCCATGGTTACTATAGTAATCTTCTGATCACACTTTGCATTTTCTTGGTAATTCGGTCAATCTAGCTATTGTTTATTCCACTTGTTTCAGCCGAGGCTGTGTGAGTTAAATTCCAACTGAGGCCTTAGACACTGCCCTGTTGTACCGTTTATTGGTCGGATGATCGGGGGATGAGTATTGATCATTGAAAACTTTGATTTTTGTGGTCGATTCAGTGCATGGAGAGAGAAACTGTTGGGGCGAGTCCCCAGTCTAAAGGAGAGAGATTGTAGCCAGGCTGCTTACCACCTCAGTTAACCACTTAGAGGCCATACCTTCACTTTTCTTGGTGATAAATATGTTCATGTTAACATTGATGTCTGGTAAAGTGACAGTGTGAGTCTTTGTGCTGAGCAGATCTGTTTTCTCTGAGCTTTTATTTGTGTCTCTTTGTCTACATGCAGCCCACCACTCTGTCACCTTGTCATGCACATCAGATAATAGTCTAGAACATTGGTCCCCAACCTTTATTTAGTCACGGACTGGTTTAATATCAGAAACTATTTTCACGGCCCGGCCTTTAAGGAGTTGCAGATAAATATATACGTATTATACAAATAAATGACATGCATAAAAATCGGGATATTTTAAATATATAATAATTGGGTATCTTTAAAATATAATAATAAACGTAAATCCAATGTGTACTCGCAGCTTTATTAACAGCATTTTCATACAAGCTTTTTTTTCTGTGCAGCCCGGTACCGGGCCGTGGGTCATGTGGTACCGGTCCGCGGCCTGGGGGCTGGGGGCCACTGGGCTAGACCTTTTCCTCTGAATGTCAAAACATGCCTTCTGTGGGTGAAAATGTGTTTATTTTGACTTTAAGACAACTAAAATCAGTTTGTTTGAAAATGCTCCCATGGTGATGTGTTTAAAGTGTGAACAGAGAGGTTCTGAGTGGGTTTAGTGGGAAATGCAGTTCTGTATACCCTCAGTGAGCCAGAATTGTTCACAGCAGTGATGAATGGAACCAGATCTTGTGTTTTTAACCAGAATGTGGCTCTAAAAGCTCCTTCACAGAAAGTTGGAAAGTTAAAGTTAGAAGTGCCACCATGTAACTGCTAACCACCTAGCAACACCACAGCAAGCCTTTCTCCAAAACCACCGTTACTATAGCCACCGTGCAATCACACTAGCGTTTTGCTTTTCTAAAGCATTCTAGTTATTCCTGTGGTTATAAATGTGAACTCTGGTGGTTTTCTGGTTCATCATCCCTCATCATCATAGCAACCGACAGAAGATCACCAACCTGTGTGTGAATTAGGAACGATGGAGGTTTGGTGGAGGTGAAATGAGAGCAGAACATTATTGCAACCCTCATCAGAGGAGAGTGATGTAAACACGAATTAGATTCAAATGTGATTTGATTTGAAATGTTTTTGCATCTGTTGTTGTTTTGTGGGAGATGTTACAAACTGACCTGAATGTCCTTCATCTCTAAAGTCTGATCGGAGTTCAGACAGGAAAGAAGAACAAAATAAACATCTAGAATTATTCATCTCTTGGCTTGCTGTCAATTTAACACTGGGCTAAATCTGATGGAAGTTTTGTGTGTGTGTGTGTGTGTGTGTGTGTGTGTGTGTGTGTGTGTGTGTGTGCACTGTGGTCAGTGCTAGTTTTGCTTTAATAGTGGACAGCAATTTCACAGACGAACACATTCAGGTTCAGGTCGTAAATCGCAAACGGACAGACCGATCTGACATCCCGTGCTAAATGGACTTTATTCAGCCGTGTGGATTAGTGGGTGGGGGCACGGCCTCAGAGTGAGGGAGACAGGAGTCCAACCACACAGACTGTCCATCACAGCAGGTCAGTGAGATTTAGTGAGGGAATACCAAGGACCCTGAAACAATGTAAATCAAAATCAGAATTCAGTAACTCACCCGAAAACTGTTAGATTACTGTCACTCAAATCTGAAAACTGACCGTTATTTTATTAAAAATGACAATAACAGTGAAATCATTACAGACCTGAAGTGGGTCAGTTTGATCCCTTACTGAAGTGATTTTTGTGTGAAACACAGACATGAAGGAGGAGGTCCAGAAGCTCTGGGCTCCAGTCAGATGTTCTTCATGGCTGCAGGTAGAAGAAAGATCTCTGGTTGCCTCTGAGAGGAGCTGGGTTCTCTCTCTGTGTTCTCCGAGTTTGGAATGACTAAGAACAGACTATCAAGCGGGTTCTGCAGGATGTGTCTGCTCTGTATTGTTGATGCTGATGTTCCACTGCATCTGTTTGGTGAACTGAAGCCGATTTATTCAGCGCTCTGGTGTCCTTTCGGCCCAGCATGCTCACTCAGAGAAATGTTGTGTCAGTTGAGCAAATAAAATACATTTATTTTTGCATTTCTTTTTGTACTTGACACAGGCAGTGCTAATGAACTAATGAATGAAGACAAGGGGCTCAAACTCAGCTTACACGCTCCCTCATGGCTTCAGCTGAGTTGGGGTGGGGTTTTTTAGATCGATGTGCAGTTCTGTTACTCCCAGTTCTACCACAGCTGCAGAAACCGTACACCAAATTTAAAAGACGTCTTTTTATATATAAAAAAAGTAATATAAAACTTAAACATTTACTTATTCATATAAACTTTAATTTAAATGTAGTAGCTTCTATGAAATCCAAATCCTGCCATCTCCAGCCCACCTGACCCTGTGAGATGCAGACACCGCAGAGCTCCTTCCACCACAACCTGTTACAAAGCCTGGTTCCATTCACTGCCACTCTTTCAGTCAGGAGAGTTGTAGTGTAAGCAGGTTTCAGTCAGTTCTTGGTTCATCACTGGCTGTAGAGCTGGTTACTGTGCTTGTTTGTGTGAAATTTATCATCTTTCTGCACTCTGACCTGCTGGATGGGGATGAGCTGGTGAATTCTGTTGTTACTGATAGAACCCTCTGCTGTAAAATGGTCAGTCACAATGTTCTCCTGTTTGTCTGGTGAATCTCATTGTCATAGTGGAGCACATCTACCATCAAGAGGACCTTTATCTCATTCAAATTTCCACAGTGTCCGTAGCACCCTGGACCAGGACAGAGATCAACGCATTTCAGAATTCTGGCTCTTGTGGTGCCACCCCATGGCCTGCAGGTGGAACTGTTACCTACAAACCGCAAAATGATTTTGGGAAATGGTGTTAAAATGCATTAAATGTATGGGTTTTAATGGCCGCTCTACCTGCTGTGTGGAGAAGGTGTTATTTTTGTTTGTGTGTTCTCCTCCTTGCCTTTTGTTCGGGTGTGCCGTCCTGGAGCCTACCCTTCCCAGGCAGAGCTTCCAAACCAGCCTCCCAGGCCAGAGGGACAAAGGCCTGGGAACTGGAAGGACAAATTTGTGTGTTCCTTACCCTATAGATCTGTTAATCACCTTTAAATACTGCTTTAAATATTTTCTTTTTAGGGGAATTTCGTTACAGGTGGACCCATTCCAACATCCTTCTAGCCGACTCATCCACCAGTATTGATGTCTAGCTGTGTCTCAACCAACGCTGC
Source organism: Hemigrammopetersius urotaenia (assembly GCA_037974485.1). NCBI lineage: Eukaryota > Metazoa > Chordata > Actinopteri > Characiformes > Alestidae > Hemigrammopetersius > Hemigrammopetersius urotaenia. Next base: position 15,080 of record JBBPDC010160239.1, on the reverse strand, counting down.
AGCTCTTAATGCGTCAATTGATAGGTCAACTAGGTGGAATCTGCTGATTTTTTCTGGTACAGATATTCATACCTGGTCCTCAAACGTCTAATGATATTCATACCTGCTCCTCAAATATCTGCTGATGCTCACAGCTGCTCCTCAAACCTGAGACATTTACATTATATTTACATTTACGTCATTTAGCAGATGCTTTTCATCCACAGCGACGTCCATGCTCTACCTACAAGGGGGAATTTTCCCTGGAGACACTTGGGGTTAAGGGTCTTGCTCAGGGACCCAGTGGTGGTGCTGAAGGTAGGATTCAAATCCATGACTTCTTGGTCCAGAGGCAAGTATCCTACCCACTGGGCCACACCCATCACAGACAATACATGAAAAAATAAAACAATTTAAGGAATCTCTGTTTCTGAAAATACCCAATTTCTGATCAGAACCATTTTTGGAAAAGTAATCTCAGAATTTCTCAAGTAGTTTCTCTAGGATGCTCCACACACTGGTTGTGTCTGAGCACCACACACTGCAGTCATTCACGTGGTCAGGAGCAGCTGTTGCAAGACTGGACTCGAGACCACAGCCGACCGATGGGAGGGTCAGAGGGAGGAGGGGCTTGGCTAGTGTGTGGTAGCAATATTGCTAAATCTCAGTACTTGGACTACCCATGATAACTGGCAGGAAGTTCCTCCTCAGAGGTGAATATCTGTGAGTGTGTGAGGAGTGGCAGGGGGTGTAAATGATCTATGATGTGGATCAGCAGACTCTGCCATGTTTCAGATGTTCTTCCTTTTTTTAATGTCTCTTTTTTCAGAGCTGTATTTCGTTAGTGTGTTAGTGTAGTGTTCATGATGTATAAGTATGTTAGTGTACTGTTAATGTGGTATTGGTGTATTGGCAGGACTGGACTGGCCATCGGGCATACCGGGCATTGCCTGGTGGGCCGATGGTAAATTTGGGCCAGTGCGGAATCCAGTCAGCAGTGTTAGTGTGGTATTGGTGTGTTAGTGTAGTGTTAGTGTGGTATTGGTGTGTTAGTTTTGTTGTGGTGTTAGTGTGGTATTGGTGTGTTAGTGTAGTATTAGTGTGGTATTGGTGTGTTAGTGTGGTACTGGTGTGTTGGTGTGGCATTGGTGTTTTAGTGTAGTGTTAGTGTGGCATTTGTGTGTTAGTGTAGTGTTAGTGTTCTTGTAGTGATAGTGTGGCATCAGTGCGTTAGTATAGTATTAGTGTGGTATTGGTGTGTTTGTGTAGTGTTAATTTTAGTGTATTGTTAGTGTGGTAGTAGCGTGTTAGTGTAGTGTTAATGTTGTTGTAGTGTTAGTGTGGTATTGGTGTGTTAGTTTTGTTGTAGTGTTAGTGTGGTATTGGTGCGTTAGTGTAGTGTTAGTGTTATTGTCGTGATAGTGTGGCATCTGTGTGTTAGTGTGGTGTTACTTTTAGTGTAGTGTTAGTGTGGTAGTAGTGTGTAGTGTAGTGTTAGTTTTAGTGCGGTATTGGTGTGTTAGTGTGGTATTGGTGTGTTAATGTAGTGTTAGTAATGTTGTAGTGTTAGTGTAGCCTCTATGCATTAGTGTAGTGTTAACGTGTTAGTGTAGTGCTAGTAGTGTTAGTGTGGCGTTAGAGTGTTAGTGTAAAGATTCAGTGTTGTAGTTAGTGTAGTGTTAGTATAATGTTAGTGTAGTATTTGAGTGTTAGTTTAATGTTAGTGTAGAGTTAGTAGCAGTGTAAGGTAGTTTTAGTGTGTTGGTGTACTGTGAGTGTGTTAGTGTAGTGTTAATACAGTATGTCAGTGTGTTGGTGTAGTATTAGTGTGTTAGTGTGATGTGAGTGTGTTAGTGTACTGTGAGTGTGTTAGTGTAGTGTTAATATAGTGTATCAGTGTGTTGGTGTAGTATTAGTGTTTTAGTGTACTGTAAGTGTGTTGGTGTAGTGTTAATATAGTGTATCAGTGTATTGGTGTAGTATTAGTGTTTTAGTGTACTGTGAGTGTGTTGGTGTACTGTGAGTGTGTTAATGTCAGGGTGTTGATGTTTTATTGTGTTAGTGTTGAATAGCATTAGTGTGTTTGTGCAGTTTTGGTGTAATGTTAATATGTGTAGTATTAGTATAAAATTAGTGTGTTAGTGTAGCGTTACTATGGGTGGAGGTAGCTCAGTAGGTAGTATACTTGCCTCTGGACCAAGAGGTCATGGGTTCGAATCCTACCTTCAGCACCACCCCTGTGTCCCTGAGCAAGACCCTGCCCCCTTTAGGGAATGGATGTTGCTTTGGATAAAAGCATATAATAAATAATGTAAATGTTGTGTAGTTAGTTTATACATGTCACTTGTCCCTCTACTTCTTTCTTCTCCCTTCTTGCTTGTTTCCCTCTCTTTCTCTTTCTCTCTCTCTCTCTCTCTCTCTCTCTCTCTCTCTCCTCCTCCTCTCTGTCTTCCCCTCTCTCTCTCTCTCTGCTCCTCCTCTCCCTCTCCCTCTCTTTCTCTCGCTGCACCCAGTGATGTTTGCTCGGCCTTGTGGAGCAGAGTGGGGCGAGAAGAGGAGGTGAAGAGAGGGAGAGGGAGAGAAACGGAGAGAAAGAGAAGGGGGAGAGAGGGAGGATGGTGTCGGTGCTCTGTGCTCTCGGGCTGCTGCTGCTGTCCTGCTGTGCAGTGGAGATCCGGACAGAAAACTGCAGCTCAGCCCTCAGCGCCTGGACCGATCTGGGACTCAAAGTGGAACCCGCTCCGGAACACACACTGACAGGTACACACACTCCGGAACACACACTGACAGGTACACACTCGGGGACACAAACTGACAGGTACACACACTCACACTCACATTTATACACACCAGGACACACACTGACACTTATACACACACCAGGACACACACTGACAGGTACACACACTGGGACACACTCTGACAGGTATACACACACCCTGGAACACACACTGACAGGTATACACACACCAGAAGACACACTGACGGGTATACACACACCGGAACACACACAGACACTTATATACACACCGGGACACACACTGACAGGTACACACACCAGAACACACATTGACCGGTACACACACCAGAACACACACTGACAGGTACACACTCTGAATGTGCAGGTGGTGGGGGGTCAGGAGAAGTAGAGCTCCAGCTGGCTGAGCAGAGTGGGACGGTTGGAGATCAGAAGTTAAAGCCTAGTGGAGTCTAAGCTCACACTGTAGGTCAGAGGTGGCAGTGGGGGTCATGCTGAGTGTTCAGTAGCAGTTAGGAAGACGTTAGGTCAAGTTAACATGTTTGGTTCCTGTCGTTCTCGCTGATCTCCAGCCTTCGCTGGTTACAGATGTTTTCCTGCAGGTCTGTGTGTGGTGTGTGTTTGTATATGTGTGTGCGTGTTTTAATTATTATTATTATTATTACGCAATAGAACTACATGCTGTCCCGGAAAATCACATGATCACTTGATGTATATATATATAAACTGGCAGAGCTCACTGGCGGAGAAGGTTCCTGCCTGGCCATGTGCACTGTTGGGGGGGTGGGGGTGGGGTGCTTTGGTTCCTCAGCTCCATTCCATCAGCAGGTGGTGCTTTTGGACATGTTTGGCAAGCTTGTTTATTGTTTTTTGGTTTGTTTGTTGATTGTTTCTGAAGGTTGAAGCTGTCGTGAGTTTCTTATGTCATCTGTTTGCAAGCAAATCAGAATCGTGCCCCTGATTTGGCAGGAGCAGCTGTGGTTCTCTTCATAAAGTTTCTTCTTTGTTATAATTAGTCTAATTATTATAATTATAATGATTACTGTGATTGTTGTTATTGTTATGATGATCAGCATCCTGTACGGTGTGTGTTGTCCTGTGCAGTGTGTGTTGTTCTGCGCGATGTGTGTTGAGGTGGTTGTGGGTGATGCAGTTATGATGTTACTTATTATGTGATTATACTTTTATATTATATTTTATGCATATCTAGTGCTTTTTTTATTACAATATTAATTTGTTTTTATACATTTTTTGTGAAGCAGGCATGGAGTGGGATCTGAGGGAGTGGGAGGTTGTTTCAGGTGTGTGTAAGTCCAGGTCCAGACGGTGATGATGCGTCTGGTCAGCAGAGCTAAAACTGGCTCCACTCCTCCATTAAGAACATTTAAATTTAACCCGTCTGACACACCGGCTCCTCTGAGACGCGTCTGAAAGTTTAGAAGCTTGGCTCAGGTGTGTGTGTGTGTGTGTGTGTGTGTGTGTGTGTGTGTGTGTGTGTGTGTGTGTGTGTGTGTGAGTGTTTGTGTGTGTATGTGCGTGCATGAGGTTCTAGGTGGATGCTGTTTGTTGGCCTGGACTCTTATGAGACCCCACTGACCCTAAGAGCCCCGAACAGGAGGTACAGAAATAACTGACGGTACTGACAGTTTACAGTTGTCATGGCAACACTGAGAACACACTGGGACTGGGTCAGTTACATCATAAGTTCTCCAGGACTAAGTATACACTGGATTTCCTGGGGACACAACTCCTGTCCTTGGGACTGTACCCCTCCCAGTTTGGCTGCCAGCCTGAGAGGGAAACATGAAAGACAGGGTGTGTTCATACGTGAGATGGTAGGAAATAGGAAATAAGCTTGATCAGCAAATCAATTAAGAATGGACCAATTAACCTGGCCGATAAATGTAGATGCAGATCTATAACTGATAACCAAACCCGGTCTCTTGGATGGTTTGCAGCTAATCCACTGGTGGTAAGGCACCCAGGAAGCAACTGGCCACAAAGGCTGCTATCAAGAGCGCTCTGGCCTCCGGTGGCATGAAGAAACCTCACCATTACAGGCCCGACACAGAGAGATCCGCCATTACCAAAAATCCACAAAGATGCTGATCCACAAGCTGCCGTTCCAGCGCCTGATGCATGAGATTGCTCAGGATTTCAAGACCGACCTCCGCTTCCAGAGCTCCGCTGTCATGGCCCTGCAGGAAGCCAGCAAGGCTTACTTGGTGGGTCTGTTCGAGGACACGAACCTGTGCACCATCCACGCCAAGAGAGTCACCATCGTGCCTAAAGATATTCAGCTGGCCCGCCATATCCACGGAGAGCGCACTTAAACTGACTGCGCTAAAGGTTCCCAATGTGGAACGCCCTCCCTGAACATCTGAGGAGAACACAATCCACTGTCTGCTTTAAAAAAATGATTTTTAACATTTATATATAATAGATTTTACTCTTAAAAAGGATAATGAACTCTCCTTAATTTAAGAAATTCCTTAACTGAGCTTGGCTCTAACCACTTACATTGTTCTTATCCATACTATCCCCAGTCGGACCAATCCAATAAGCATGGAATGCAATCTCCTTGCAACGGAACTCACATTTCTCAGCTTTCACATTGTTCTAGCAAGCGAATAAACACAATCCTTACATCTTTTACATGTTTAGTATATTAGGATGAGTAAATAAGAAAATCATCTAAGTAAACAACAACATATTGGTTTAACATGTCTCTAAACACAATGTTCATGAAGGCTTGGAAGAAAGAGGGAGCATTTATAAGGCTGTACCGCATTACACAATACTCATAGTGACCGGATGTGGTACTAATAGCCATCTTCCATACATTGCCTGCACGGATATGGACTAGATTGTAAGGGGAAAAGGTTGTTGTTCTGTTGTTCTGTGGTTGATGGGATACGTGGAAGAGTGTAGGGATACTTCATCATGACCATATTGAGCCCTTGGTAGTTGATGCAGGGTTGTAGTCATCCATCCTTCTTCCTAACAAAAAGGAAGCTGGTGGAGGCTGGGGATGTGGAGCAGCAAATAAACGCCTACCTGAGCACCTTATTACTCCATTGCCGGATTCTTAGCCTGGGACATTGGGTATATATATATACATGACTCAGGAATTGTAGTGTCAGGCAGGAGGTCAATCACACGATCCCACAACAGGTGAACAGGTGGGGAAAGATGGATGAAGAGGAAGATGGGTGTGTGTTTAAAAGGCTTCATATGTGGCATGTCCCTTGGTAACTAACTGAACACAGGACTGTAAGTAGTGAGAGTACCAAGGTAATATGTTAATTTTTCCGGGTTATCGAGTTGAAGTCAAGGAAGGCCTAAAACGAAAGAGTACTGCAATGGGGTTAAAATGAGGAATTGAATGGCTTCAGTGTGATTTGGGGGAAATAGGAAAATAAGAGGAAAATATGATATACGTTTTTGTGACAAAATGTTTTAGTTAAGGGTGGCTTCCAAATATTATGTTTTAGCCAAGCAGACTCACAAGTAGACATCTGGGTTATCAAAATGAATTCCTTGTCATGTTTTTTCCTTGTTCATGTAGTTTGGCCCTAAATTGTGAACCAATGGAAGATTGATCCCATGAATACTCCATATGTTCATATAAAACAGCACTTTCTGAACAATATCAGCACAGTTTTTACATATTTTTATATTAATTGCTTATCTTTGACACATTGGACCAAAAAAGGCAATGTCATGTCAACCACCCATATACTTATCATGTTAGCAGCTTCATTTTACTGTACCTCTGTTTACTGCCAGAATAGTCACCCTTATGTTCTTTCACTTGACTAGCTATAAATTTAGTTTTATCTGCGCTGATTATAAGGAACTAGCTTTAGACAGCAGTTGCCCCTGGCTGGGGGAGGAGCATGTGGGGAGTTGTACGCAGCCAAACTAGTCGAGAACATTTTGGCATGGGCCCCCAGTGGTTGTAGACCTGAGGAAGGTGATGACCTGAGGTCCCAATGGTGATCTATTACAATACACTACACAAAAATATTAAATTATTATATCTGTGTTATGTGGGTCTCCACGACTAATAATTTATTTATTAATTATTTTGTTTAAAGTGAGTATGTAAAGAGAGAAGCCCTGCAGGACCAGAGCTGCTTTAACAACAACTTTAAATGAGCTGGAAAGTTTGAACAAAGTTAGCCTAAAGCTAGAACTCAGTGCTAACAGAAGCATGTGTCTTTTATTAATGATGTTTGTAAATTTATGCAAATCCTGCACAGCGTTGCTGATCTGTTTTTCTGCAATTCTGCCACCACTGCACTTAATCTGTCAGAGCCACCCATTAACTACCCCCCCATTCCCTCTTTTGCCTCTCTGTCTGTTTAAATCAAGAGTTTATCTGTTCAGGCAGATTCCATCAGAGGAGGTTGGGACCTGGAGGCTGTGGAAAATGGATCTTCTGCAAGTTCACACAGTTTATGATTAGTGATGTTGTGTTTGTTACTTTTAAGTCTGTCTGAACTAGTTGTTTGTTTGAGAGAAAACAGTTGGAGCATTGGTGGAAATGAATCTTTGTCGTCGTCCCCCCACCAATTTCCTGCTGTCGGCTGTTCGGTGATGTGGAACATCTCTCCATCCTGAATGTCTCACATCACCCAGCACCTTATTAGCATTACCGCTAACCGCTGTGCAGAATCAAAACCATACACTAAAAGCCAAACTCTCCCTGAGCTGAAGGTTCTACTCAGTACTCAGTCACCACTGTCCTTCTGGAGGTCTTGGAGAGCAGTTCAACGCTCTTACTGCTGTTCCATTGCCGATCAACCATGAATCACTCTGAATGTACCATCATTAGATTTTAAACAGGATGTGAAGCTTGGGATGTTGTTAATGGCTTCTCTGTTGTTGCTGTACTAATAGGCTAATAGGATCACAGGCTCCTGCAAAAAAGGAAATGATTGACTTTAAGTTCAGGTCATACCTTCCTGCTGCTGTATTTTCCTCCTGTTTTGGTTTTACTGCAGTAAGAACAAGTTTACAAGGAGGTGGGTTTAGCTCTCACCCCAGGAAGTCACCGCACCACCCTGCCCTGAAAACACTCGGCACCACCTCTGTCCTGAAAACACTCAGCACCACCCCTGTCCTGAAAACTCACTACACCACCCCTGTCTTGAAAAAACAATACACCACCCCAGTCCTGCAAAAACACTACACCACTGCTGTACTGAAAACACACTACACCACCCTGCCCTGAAAACACACTGCACCACCCCTGTCCTGAAAACACACTACACCTCCCCTGCCCTGAAAAAACATTATACCACTGCTGTCCTGAAAACACACTACACCACCCCTGTCCTGAAAACTCACTACACAACTCTGTCCTGAAAACACACAACACCACCCATGCCCTAAAAACACACTACACCACCCCAGTCCTGTAAACACTCTGCACCACCGCTCTCCTACTTTGATCTGATGTCAGTATTGATCTGATCTGAGGTTGGTTTGCAGTCCTCCTGCAGGAGTAGGTTTTTAGGTGTTCTGCTAAGTTTGATAAAGCAAATTTGGTTTGTTTGTAAAACTGGTGATCTAATTTTAAATCGGAGGCTGGAGTGTGCCGGCAGAGGACAGATTAGACATTTGAGGCCCTGACACTGATTTCAGAGGACGTTTTCACCGTTAGCACTGTCGATATTAATCAGCAGCAGTTTGATGAACAGTCTTCAGGGAGTGTAAAGGAACTGTTTGCATTTTATTGCATCACTTCACTAAAATACACTACTAATTTCAGATAAAATGTGTTGTTGCTATTGTAACTGAAAATATTTGTGCTATTTTTGTTGTTTGATGTTCTGGAACTTCACTGAAAAGCTTGACAAGTGTGTAAATAACAGTTATAATACATAATCATTATATGAAGCAATATCATATTAATATATTATAAAGCTCTGCTTCTTAATGAGAAAGACCTAAATTATGTGGAGGTTTTTTGATTGTATGTATTGTTTGAGGGACATTTGTGGGTTATTTCAGGCTTGTTTGGGGGCTGTTTAATGGTTGTTTGAGATGCAGACTGTATTTTGGGGGTGTTTACTGAGGTGTTGCACCACTAACACTGTGTCCAGCTGGGTAACCTGTCTGTGTAAATGTGATCTTTGTGTTTCAGGTGATCATCTGCAGGTGTGTGTGCAGGACAGGACGTGCTGCACTCTGGAGATTGAGGAGAAGCTCAGTGAGAGGAGTAAACATGTGTTTGAGAAGCTCATGGATGAGGCCAGCGAAGACTTGAGGGACACCTTTGTGTCAAGACATAAAAGGTTTGATGGTACGATGCCTCTATTCACACTCAGACTGAGTTGGATGAAACTCCAGGCATTATAATAATAATAATAATAATAATAATAATAATAATAGTATATTTTATTTATAGATGTCTTTCACAGCACTCAAGGACACTGCACAGATTTGCAATAAAAAACAAATGCAGTAAAAAAACAGAGCAAAGAAGATTAAATAGAATGTGCAATTTTAAACAATTGCGTCTTGAGTTTGGACTTAAAAGGACAAAAGCAATTAATATGTCTGGAGGTAAAGAATTTCGTTTTATTTTTCCAGTTTAAAGAGCCCTTATCTAACATTTTCAATTTCTTGTTTTTCCTGGAGCTTCACTTTGATCATTTGTGAGGTTTTAATCGGCTAATTCATTTCTACATCATTCTCACTTTATCTCTTAGAATTGAAGCACGATATATGTAAATGAACTCTGTTCTGATTGGTTGCCATGTTCCTTATTTGGAAAGCTGTTCTACTGAGCTAAACTGTTATACATAAAGGCTGATCATAAATTGTTTGTCGGTGCTGCAGGAGGGCTTGTGCTAGGACACCATGCTTCCACCAGCTCACAAACCTCACAATGCTTTCCTACAAATACACATACACACACTACCCCAGCATGGTTCAAGTGTAAATCTAGAAATAAACAACAGGATCAGAATTTTTTCATGCTGACTTGACTGTAGGGCTGAATGGTTCTGAGCACGGAGATTAATGGTTCCATACAAGCGCCTAACCATGAAACTCCTACCAAACACACAGGCACAATTCCCTCTACATCATTAGTGAACTTCGCTCAGAGCTGCTGAGCTGTTCAGAGGGAAGAGTTTTAATTTAATTTATTCATTCAATTTATTAACCTTTATAATCATGCGTAAACACCACAGCACAGCACACAGTGTGAACAATGTGAAATTCTTTCTCTGCATTTAACCCATTCAATCAGTGAACAGGTATAATGATATAACTGTTTGCTGATTGGTTTGCAACTTGTTTCAGAACTGTCATTTCGGTTTGGTTTCTTTCAGTTTGGTTCAGTTCAATTAGATTAAGCTGAATTTGATTTAGTTCAGTTCAGTTTAATTTAGCTTCACTTGGCTTCTCTTTAGTTCAGTTTGAATTGGCTTGCCCAGTTCGTTTTGATTCAGTTTACTTCAGTTTGGTTCAGTTTACTTCAGTTTGGTTTGATTTGCCTTAGTCCAGTTGTATTAAGCTTGGTTCAATTTGGCTATGGTTTAGTTTGGTGTGGGAGGAATGTAGGGAAAGAGAGAGCAGGAGAAATGTAGGGAGCAGGAGGAATGTAGGGAGCAGGAGGAATGGAGGGAGTTTGAGGAATGGAGGGAGTTTGAGGAATGGAAGGAGTGGGAGGAATGGAGGGAGTGGGATGAATTGAGGGAGCAGGAGGAATTGAGGGAGCGGGAGGAATGGAGGCAGCAGGAGGAATGGAGGAAGCAGGAGGAATGGAGGAAGCAAGAGGAATGGAGGGAGCGGGAGGAATGGAGGCAGTGGTGAGGAATGAAGGGAGTAGCAGAAATGTAGGGAGCAGGAGGAATGGAAGGGAAAGAGTGGGAGAAATTGAGGGAGCAGGAGAAATGTAGGGAGTGGGGGGAATGGAGGGAGCGGGAGGAATTGAGGGAGCGGGAGAAATGTGGGGAGTGGGAGGAATTGAGGGAGCAGGAGGAATGGAGGGAGTGGGAGGAATGGAGGCAATGGTGAGGAATGGAAGGATCAGCAGAAATGGAGGGAGTAGGAGGAATTGAGGGAGAACATGGAGGAGGCTCATGGAGGAGGCTCTGTTATGTTCTGTGTTTGCTTTGCTGCATCTGGCACAGGGTGTCTTGAATCTGTGAAAGTGACAATCTGGTCATACGTGAACACACCACAGCACGAAATTCTTCCTCTGCATTTAACCCATTCACCAAGTGAAGCAGGGGGCAGCTACGAACACAGCGCCCGGGGAGCAGTGTGTGGGGACGGTACCTTGCTCAGGGTATCTCAGGGTACCTAGCAGTCTTTATTTATTATTACTTTCGTCAGATTAAAGATATTTCTGTGACCATTGTGAGTTTTTCTTTTATTGACTGAAGATTACCAACAATTTTGTCCACGTGTGTACACACACTCACTAAGGTTGGGGGAGGGGGGGATATCTCCGTCTCTGGTCCTACATGAGCAGAATGGGCTACATAGAGGGGCCCACTGGGAAGTTCAGGGAAAAGAGCAGGCCTGGGGGTGTCACGTGAGATCTTGGCAGGAGAGAGTGGCCTCCCCTTGGGGGTGGGGGGGGTGGTGGATGTATGGAGGCCTCAACCCTGCTGCAGCAGGATGGGGCCCTGGTAGGTGGCCCAAGGACTTCTGGACACTCCGGGCCATTCTGTAGGGTCGGTCCTGAACCGGGCTAGGGGACCTCCTTCACTTAGACCACCTGCGGTGGGCTCGGATCTGCCCTACTGGGGGATGGACCCGGAGGGGTTGGATCTCTCCAGTGCATGGATGGTCCTCCACTGGGGGTGGGGGGGTATGCCTTTCGTCACCTGGGCCCCATGGCCCTGGACCTGACCTGCGCCGTGTGAGTGGTTGCAGATGGTCTAGAGGGTTCTTTACCCACCTCGGGGGTCTCTTTGCCTGGGGGGGCAGGACCATCCTCTTGGTCCTCTGTGGGCTCCCTGTTATGGTTGGGTGTGTCTGGGACATGTAGCCGTAGGTCCTTACGTCTCGTGTCCTCGCAGGGATGTGGTGCTCCTGCGCCCTCAGCAGTGTTAACTACCCTCCACTTCCAGTGACAAATCGACTCACACTTAGACACACATACAGGGGCGTAGAAAATACGAAATATTTATACTGATTTGTATTTATATTGATTTGTTGATTTTTAAAGGCTACTAGAAACGTATAAAATTGTGATTTGTATTAGAAATTTGCTTCTGTATGTCCTGTTTCTGCTTTATTTTATTTTAATTTAATTTTTATCCACTTTCCTTTGCTGTGGGGGGAGGGGTAAGCTCGGAGCGGCTTTAATGACTGTTTATACAAAAAAAAAAAGAGTGATGCTGTCTGTCATTAAAGCATCTAATTTCTCGCTCTGTCATCCCAACAGAGCTTCCAGCACTGAAACTCTGCTGCTGTAAAACTCACTGATCTGTTTAACCGTGTGATGACAGTGATCTCGACTGATTCACTTCTTCTGAGGAGCCGTTTATCTCAGGGACGTCACTGATCTGGGACATGGCGAGGCTTGTCATGTGCTTTGAGAAGAATAATAATAAGTTAGATCCTCATTAAACTCATGTCTGTGGGGGGGGTTTTGACAGAAAATTATCTGTGGAATCCGCTGACAGGGCCTTGCTACCAGGATTGCACAGATGATGCAAATTAGAACAAATGAGCCATGCTGCTTATGTCATGTGCTGATGATTGAATTTGCGTCTGAGGAGCTTTTGTAGTGTTCTTGACATCCTGTGACGGACCTCAGCTCCTCGTCACACTCAGTTATTCTTCTGACCTTCAGGTGGAAAGGATCTCCCTTGTTTTAATGATTGAGTCACTCTTGAATCACTGGACTTAGGTGTCATTTACTCTGGGGACACACATTTTTTCTAGCGGCCTATTTGGTCCCATTTGAGATAAACTAGATAAACTAGTAGAAAGGCAGTAGCACATCTCTCCATAGATGTGGGGATGGAAGTTATGTGGTCACATGTTAAAGACTGGCATGAGGTCAATGATCATGAAATTATATCCATGTATTATATGTATTATATTTAATTAATTGCACTTAAGCCCTGTTTTTAAGCTGCTTTTATTGATGTGCAGCACAAAAGCCACAAAAGTGAGGGACAATAAAATGACACTTTCACAAAATATTTTTTTAAGCAGGAATGAGAGGTATGCTTAGTCACCAAGATGAAAAAAAACTACAAAAATCGTACTGGTATCTTCATTCCTTCTTTACTTTTTCCGTCTTAACTTCTGACTTTTCTTCAACAGTAGCTGTTTAGGTGTAACCTAGCCTGCAGTAGCTATCACACGTTGATTTAAGTTCAGCTTTACAGGTTTGAAGAACAGATGGGCACTTGAGTGCTGATGTGCGTCGCTCTAAATGGAGCTAAATCACTTAATTACCTGCAATATATTCTGTGCATTTTTACTACTTATATTCATATTGTGGTAGCTTTCTTTCTACAGATTTTAATTTGTTTTTATTTAAACTTGTTTTATTATTGTATTTTATCTGATACTTTATTTTACATTATTCTTGTGTCTCTGTGTCTGTGTGATGTGGCCGTCACCACATAAGCAATTTCCTCCGGGATAAATAAACTTTTTTGATTCTAATTCTGATTATGATCAGCTAAATGCTGTAAATGTAAAATTACTTTATTTATCGTCTAAAGATGAGCAAAATAATCCCAGAACATTCTCACAGCTAGACATGTGGAGCAGGTGGGGATGTTGTCGCTGGTATGTGTGGATGTTTGTGTGTGTGTGGAGGTGTTGTGTGTTCGTGTTGGGGGTCTGAGCAGGCGGGACATCAGAAAGGCTCTTAAGCTGCCAGTCAAAAGTAACTGGGGACTCGGGGGACCTGGCCCTCTGAATTATTCACCGGGTGTCGGGACACATCTCCTGTTCATGCCTGAATTCTCAGAGGCCCAGGAGAAGTGTGGCGCAGCCACTCAGGTGATGGTTTCACCTGATTCACACATCTGATGTGATTAGGCTGAGAATAACTACAGAGGAGGTGTTCACCAACCTTGCTACTGGAGATCCACCATAAAGCCACTTGATGACCATCTCATCAAGATCATCAGACCTTTTTAAAGCAGATCTACGTCACCAACCCTGCTTCAGAAGTACCTCCCTGAGGATCTATCACTCCAATCCTTCTAATCAGCCTGTTTAGTAGATGTTGATTGGGGTAACGTTTGAACTCTAAACCTGATCTAGCTCTTCTTCAGAAGTCCTTCAATATGCGGAGAAAGTATGTGAAGACACTTTTCCACCAGAATATTCCCATAGAAGGTGTTGGGGTGGGGGGGGTAACTGTAGCTTAAACTGATTGAAGAGACTCCGGTGTAGTTTTCACACCGCGGCGCTGTCATCTATAAATGCTCTCTGGAACTTGGAGCTCTATTTATGATGTGCTGCTGTTACTTTTAGACTGACATATGTAAATGAGCCCTGCTCTGATTGCCTGCCCTGTACTGCTTTTCATTCAATGAAACAGTTCTTATAACTTCAGCATGAATGGGCAGGACTAAACTGCGGTAGCATAAATGGGCGGGGCTTAACTGTAGTGGTCCAAATGGACGGATGCACGTAAAAGTGTTGCTTTTGCTGTAGAGAATGGACGTGAGCAACATCTGGCTGCTAGAAACACTCTCAATAAAACCTACTGCAGGTTGTTTATTTTTCTTTTAGTTTATGTGTAAAATAAATGATAAAAACACGGGACAGTTAAATTTATTCACTTATTCGGTGTATTGATCCTCATAATCCATTAAGAATCTATGAGCAGGAAGAATGGGAGTCATTTGTTAATTATTAATAAGTGTTAATTAAGCTGAGGTAGTTGATATCCCATGTATTTTGAAGCTCCTCCCGAGAGTCCAAGAACACGGTGCTCTCTGAATAATTAAAAAGCTTCATTTTTGACAACAGAACTGAAATAGATGAAAGGCTCATCTAAAAAGAGACTAAAGATTTGAGAGAAAACTCCTAGTTTGATTATTAGCTGATTATAATAATTACAGTGAGCTGTTTGCATATTCATGTTTAAAGGTGTCGCACCTTCAGTGGTGGGTTTCTGAGATCTGCAGGCGTTTCACTGGATGATAAATGAGTGTAAGGGGAAGAAGTCCTGACTCTCCGTCCAGCAGAACCACAGTGGAGCCCATTCAGCTCCTCACTGACCGACTAAAAACAGCACTGTGATCTCACTGTTAAACGATATCACACACACACACACACACACACACACACACACACACACACACACACACACACACACACACACACACACACA
>JBBPDC010160226.1:0-18843 GCA_037974485.1 Hemigrammopetersius urotaenia | reverse complement strand
TAAAGCTGCTTTGTGACAATGACCATTGTTAAAAGCGCTATATAAATAAAATTGAATTGAATTGAATTGAATTGTGGTGGAATTCTCCTTTAAAGAGTTTGGTGTTATTTAGCTCATTGCGGTTACACCTCTACTGCTCTGAGAACATTATCAGCACAGTGTGATCAGTATCGGCTGCCAGAGTTATTATTCGAGTGTGTATCACACATCCAATCATTTCCAGTCAAACTCTAATATAAGACTGTCATTATTTAGCCTCTTGTGACTCATCTTGTAACAGATCTGATTCAGACTGATCTGATCCAAGCCTGGCTATAGATAGGTCTGATTAATGTTTTCATTAAATGACCTCGCTGGGCGTGATTTATGTAGCTGGCTGCGTGTTGGAAAGAATGTGTGCCCTCAGCACTTTTGTTACAGCACTCATAATCATAGACAGGATAAAGTCATGGTGCATAAGAAGATTCAGAGAGAAGGCAGGGACTCAGACTCGATTTGTGCTGTGGTTCTCATTTCTTTGACATCAGAACAACTGAAGAATATCATATGACCAAGATGGCGGTGAACTCAACAAGTTGGAGCTGCTTCTCTGGAATCCAATATTTGGTCCAAAAGTGTAGTGGTAGTCAACTTTTACACAAACATGGGCATCAATACGACTGATAAACATATCTGTCACTGATAGAAACAAGAAACCTAACCTCACAAATGGATACGTGGACAAGCTCTGTGGATTTCTACATGTACCAGGCCCATAGACCGCTGGGCAGGAGGGGTCATTGCGGTGCGGAAATATTACAAGCATGATGGGGTCCATGCTAGGCTAAAAGCTAATGCTAGCTGCCCACACTGCACACCCTTCTGTGTGTGTACTATTACACCCTCTCTACAGATGATGCCACCTTCACCTGGCCCTCATCCACATTGACAAAAAGGACACTTCCGTAAGAATGCTGTTCAAAGATTATAGTTCAGCATTCAACACCATCATCCGATTGGGACGCTGAGACTGTTGTGCCAAAGACCTATCTCTGCAACCGGATCATGGACTTCCTTTCCGATCTCTGTCAGGCAGGGTCTATAACAACATCTCCAAAACCACCATGCTGAGCACGGAAGCCCCTCATAGCTGTCTGCTCAACCCTTAGCTGTTCACATTGTTGTTCCACAAATGTCCAACAATTCAAACTACAATATCAAGTTTGTCTATGATGCAACCATGGTGGGTTTGATCAG
Organism: Hemigrammopetersius urotaenia; assembly: GCA_037974485.1. Lineage (NCBI taxonomy): Eukaryota > Metazoa > Chordata > Actinopteri > Characiformes > Alestidae > Hemigrammopetersius > Hemigrammopetersius urotaenia. The sequence goes on along the minus strand of JBBPDC010160226.1, from coordinate 17,607 downwards.
TGACAATAATATAGAGAGGAGGTGCAGTGGCTAACAGACTGGTGCAGAGCCAGCAACCTTTCTCTGAATGTGGAAAAACAATATGTTGACGTCATCACAGAGAAGGCCCAGCAGTATCTTTACGTAGAAGCACACTTCTCCCCCATTTCTTACTACTTCTACAGAGGGATAATAGAGGGCATTCTCTGTAGCCGCATCCTGGCATGGTATGAAAATTGTGCCAAATCAGAGGATAGTATGGACTGCTGAAAAGATTATTAGGGTCTCTCTTCCTCTTGCCTACATTTACACCCTCCCACCCTCCCACACCCTCTTTTCCATTCTTCCATCTTGCAGAAGGTTTTGCAGCATCCGGGAACAGTTTCTTCCCCCAGGCCATCAGAATCCTAAATCAGAACTGAATGACAAACTGAACATCACACATAGACACACACTCTAAACTGAAGTGTATTCTTTCTTCTAATCACTTGACAAACACACACTATTCTGCCACAAATCTTACTCCCCAACTGCCACACTAAACATACTCCATTTATTATATACTTTAAATTTTTTTCTAATCCTGTTGCGGCTATTTGCTGCTTGAACACAGTATGTCCTAATGCTGTATTAACTCTGTTACTGCTAGTGTCGACTGCACTGTATGTTGTCAATTGTACTGTGAATATGACAATAAACACCAGCTTGACTTGACTTGAGCATGAATCTGTCAGCATCATTTGTGGGTAGAGCATGGATAAATCAAATATGCAGAACATGGATATGTGAGTCATATTGGATAACTGGATCACCTTGGAGGGCGGAGCATGATATGTCAATCACAATGGTGGGTGGAGCAAGCAATCACATTTGGTCAGTTACATTTATGGATAGAAATTTAACCTGTCAGTTGCATTAGTGGGCAGAGCATGGATATGTCAATCACATTTAAAGGTGTATAATTTATTAGTCACATTTGTTAGGCTAGCATAGAGCTGTCAGTCTTCTTTGTGGGCAGAGCAGGTTTCATTTGTGAACAGACCATGATATGTGAATTGCATTTATTGGTGGACCATGGACAGGGCCGTCAGATTTATGGGTTGAGCATGCATAGACCAGTTGCATTTACAGGAGGAGCACAAACACATTTAAGGGTAAGGTTAATTAGCTCTTGGCTAATAGCTAATTAGTTCTTGACTATTTGCATATAACCCTGCTCCCTCACATCATCTTGTTTTTCTAAACTTCTGCTGTTTTAGGGAAATGTTGTTACAGCGTGTATAGGAGTTCACAGTCTACTCTACGAGCTGCTTTTAAATCCTGGGTAAAATGACAGCCATTCATACGCAAATAAGCCCAAATCTCTATATTTGCAAGTGTTAAAGCTTCCTTCACCTGCGGCACAGATTATTCCTCTACAAAACAGGCTTACCTCAGACTGTGTAGCACACACACACACACACACACACACACACACACACACACACACACACACACACACACACACACAAGATAAAAGCAGGGAATTAAGTGTGCAGGTTTTAGTTTGCTGTATGCGTACATATCTAATGTGAACTGTATACGTGGGCTGCCAGTGGGGTGGGTGTTTCCTGAACAGATGGTGGTACTTACCCAACCTGCTCTTAAGGCTTTATGAGACAATGGCCATGTTTCTTCTGATTTCTATGGTAGCATAGGTTGGCTACTCCACACAGTTTCATTTGAACGTACACAAAGACACACATACTGATAAAAAGAGATAGAAAAGATCTTTATTGATTTTGTGAAGAGGGTCAAAGCAAGTTTGTCAGTGTCTTGATTTTAAAGTTGTGATTTTAAAGTGAAATTATTTAGTTTAAAGAGCTGATAATCCAATCTGGTCTGACAAAAACACAGCATTACTTCTCACTCACACATCACAAACTGACTGTGTCCAGAACCCTGCTGGAGACTTTGTTGGAGACACCTGTTGGAGACCTCTACTGAAGACCACTGACGGAATCTGGATTCTACATGGTGACACCAAACCATGTCTTTGATAATTATTTTCTTTGCTTTGTCTTTGCGACCTCCTTGCTAAACAAATCCTGCTGTCTTTGATAATAACTTTTTGCTAATCATTTGCTAGCTATCTCTTGCTCACTGTGGGAGTGTCCGAAATTGTGCACTTACGCACACTGCTGTGGGTAAGTGCTGGCCTAAACGGAACACTAACGTTTTGCACTTAGTGGAAATGACGGACTAACATTTGCTTGTGATTCTCCAGCCCGCCAAAATATCTGCCGGTTATACCGGAGTATACATCAGCAAAATAATTTTATTAATGTTACTTTCATTTATACAAACCAGCTGCCTACGCTTGGGCTTGCATTTCATTGTTGGACGCCATTATTCAACTCGAAAACTTGTTGAAAGCCGCCCCTCCGCTGTGTGGTCAAAATGGCATCCGTTTAGTGCAAGTGCACAATTTCGGACATACTATGTGTCTTTGCCAAATATCTTGCTAGCCATAACTTTACTAACCCACTTCTTGCTAACCACATCTTTGTGAACCATCTCCTTGGTAATCGTGTCTTTGCTAACATGCTATTTGCTTGCCATGTCTTTGTCAAAAATATTCTTGCTGACTTAGTCTTTGTGAACTATTTTCTTGCTAACCATGTGGTCGCTAACAAACACTTGCTAAGTGTTTCTTAACATCAAATTCAGATCCTCCTCTTCTTCTCATATAAACTGATGTGATCTGGAGGTAAGGTTCATAGATTTTCCACAGTTTCTTCTTCTTTCACAGTCCAACTCCCTACAATAAGTGGTACATCTTCTGGTGAGCATTTAATTCTGTGATCACCTGCAGATGTGGTGACTTTGCTGTCATTGAACTGGATTTGAGCAGATAGAGGGAGGAGATTTTTGTGGCATTGTGACTGTGGAATGTAATCTTACATCAGTAATCTTACAAGTGAGCGTGAGGAAACCTGCACACAGTCAGGTTTTGATATGCATTGAGTAATTCCACAGTCCACTCCAGGACACTTGCTTTGATGGGTCTCTGCCTGAACTGGGCCTGATAATTACATGGAAATCGGTGAATATGTGAAGGAGGGATAGCGGGAGGCACTGTGTGTGTGTGTGTATGTGTGTGTGTGCGTGTCCTGTGGGTTGATTTTTAACAGATTGACTAGTAGCTTTGATCTTTAAATGTATTGTAATTCATTACATTCGATTTCTATTCTGTATCAGAGCTGTAACACTCAAGTCCAGACTCAAGATGTCTTGTATGTGTAGACTTTTGTGTGAGGTGTACTTTTGATATCACCACTGACTAGTTTACCAGCAAGCAATCATTTTGTTTTTCTTTTTTTATACATAACATTTTAAACAATGGCTGCCCTTTATATGAAAAACAATAATTAGAAATTGACTAATGGAAATGGTCTACAACTAAGAAGAATAAAACATCCCTTCTTTACCTTACATTGAAAAAAACTTCTGAAAAGTAACTGTAAGGTTCGGAAAGGTTCTCTTCTGACAATGGCAGTACACTGGTCTTGGTGGTAACCAACTGTATGTGATTATGCTGGATTTACAACACGGGAAAATACCAAAATCTAATGCTTGAAAGTCACATGACCAGGAAAGAAGTTATTGTGACAGGTGGGGACACTAGAACGGCTTGTTCCCATTTGGGCCACTTCTTGATTTTGCATACAATATATGTAGAGCAGCTTAGGCGAAAGTGCCAAAAAAGGGATATTTTTATGATAAAATGGTCATAAAACAGGAAAAGTTTTATGACAGAATATAATCTGAAAACATTGAAAATGGGACAGCCAACCTTTATACTCACATACACACACACACACACACACACACACACACACACACACACACACAATTATACAAAGCCTCACCAACAGTAAACCGATATGAAATCAGGAGTCTAAAATGAATAAAGGAGAAATGATCCGCACTGTCCTTATATACAAATTTAAAGAGACAATAGCATCTAACGAAAAATTACAAGCACTTTTATCAACATCAAACAGTAGAGGAGTAGACATCACTGCGAATACATTGAGCAAAAAGGATGATTTTGCATAAATGAGGAAAGGAACAGAACTGAGGATGCTTCTGGATATAGGCCTGGTCCATACATATGTTTTTTTAAAATAGGGATTTTTCTTCTTCATTCATCCACATGTAAAGGCAAAAACACACCGCCAAGAGCAGGCCAAACCAACAGGAAGAGACATTACGCTAACTGTAAAGCCATGTTATCCGATCGGAAGCCTGAACAAAAATATTATCAGTTCTGGTAGGCTAACAAGGGGTTTCAAAACTGGTCACAGGGTCTGTGGCTGTATCCAAAACTTTCTTTTCTGTCCACTTCCTCTGATTTTGACTGATCTTGTGGTCCAGAGGAGCCGGTTGGCTATACTGATATATTAGGAGACTGTGGGCTACAGATCAGGAGAAATCAGGGCACGCAGATCAGATAGGTTGCTTATTGGGACGCAGTCGGAGCAGTGACCTCCGTAGATCATTCTGGCTTCTCTGTTCTTAACAGGTTTAACAAAACAACTACTGGGTCATTCATTGGTTCTTAAATGCAATGTTTAGTGTTGTAGATATCCTCCAGAATTAAAAGAGAAAGTGTGAGAATCCTTAAAGAAATCACTGGAAAAAGAGTTTCTACGTAAAAACTACTTGGGTATGAACCACTCAAGGTGAACGTTTTGTGTTTGCTGCACTGCAGTTCCTTGTTGTTTAAACCACTGTTTGAGTGGCATCTCACTGAGTAGTCCAGCTTTCAGTGTCAGTTATGTCTATGCAGAGTTTGTGGGCTGCCAAAGCCGAGACCAGCACTGATTCTGCTCATCCAGAGCAAGAAAACGTTTAGAAACAAGTTTAGAAGAAAGTTTTGAAAAGAAGTTGCAGTGTCCACAGCTCTGGACACGTTCCATCTGTCAGAACTTGTTGTGCCACTCGCACTGGCCTACGCTGACCTCCTCCACATCCAGGTTCTTGCGGGACTTGTAGATGAATTCTCCAATGGCCACGAAGACGGACAGGACCAGTCCGGCAGCAAGAACAATAAAAATGCCACCGATGTTCTCCACCCCGAGAGCGCTGGCCTCCTTACTGTCCTCCTCTGGGCAGCCGTTCCCTCTCCACCATTTCTCCTTCATCATGTGGAGCTTCCCTTCTTCCTGAAGCTGCAGAATCGCAATCGTCACCTTATCACGGTATGGAGAACCTGGGGGAGATGACAAGATTGGAGATACTGAGACTAATAAGAGGAGCGTGGGACAGTTCAAGTGACACATAATCATGGCATGTTTTGATCTTCTCACACACATAGGTACAGGGTGGCATTACTGAATGGGCAAGTGGAGCTTCTGACTGCTAGGGGCCACAAGGAGGTTGATACCATAGAAGATGGTATCATGGAGCATTGATACTATAGAAGAGCCACTTAAATAATCTTTAAACCTCCGGCTTATCTAAGTTTCTTTTAACTAGGACCATACATTTAAATCAAGAACTACTGGGGTCTGAAGCCATGTGCTGATGGCTCTACATGTTCTTTGGGTTCCTCAACGTTATTTGCTGCAGATCTTACCAATAGGGGTCCCCACTCCATATCCTTTGGAGTCTATAAGCCCCCCAATCTGCGTGAGGTTACAGTTCCTCTGGCTGATGTACTCAATACTGGTGGACTCCATCAGCAAGGCATAATCGGTGGTCAGCACACGCTGGATACCCTCACGGTTATTCTTCACCAACGCTGTGTTTTTACGGCTGCTCATGAATGCCCACATCTTCTCATAGGTGGAAATCTTTGATTTCTGGAGGAAAGAAAGGAACATCAATTGAGCAGGTTCATTACCCCCCTCAGCAGAGACAAATAGAAGAACTGGACAGCCCCGTGGACCTTCTCAGCAAGGTCCAATATATCCGGAGAAGACCGCATGCTTTAGACAGGGGAAAAAGTTCGGAATCAGCACATTCTGCATGCCCAACTAGTGCGACGCGACTCTGGTGTCGTCCACAATAGAAGAAACCAGAAGGTTCTAGAGTGTAAACTCTGTGGTGCCCTCATTGCCTGCAGCTTTAATCCCACAGCTGGGTTTCCAAATGGGCCAGAGAGAGAGAGAGAGTGTGTGTGTTTGTGAGAGAGATTGAGACTACATAGACTGCTGAGCTGAAATCCGTATCTGCTCCTCACATGAATATCAGGGCAGATTTTTCTGCCCCTTTCTTCTTTCTTTCTTTCTTTCTTTCTTTCTTTCTCTATCTCTATTTCTTATGTCCTCTTTTCTCTCTTACATTCTCCTTTTTCCTTCTCACTTTTTATGTTTCATCTTCATTCTGTTTCCCTGTCCCTCCCTCTCTCTTCCTTACTCTCTTCTATGACCTTCTGTCTCTCTTTTTTCTTCTGTTTCTTTTTCATTTTACTCTTTCCTTCTGTTGCTGTGTGTGTGTGTGTGTGTGTGTTGTGTGTGCACGGATGCACACATGTGTGAATGAGTGTGTGCTGTGTATGCTGGTTGGTATCCTGCTGGTTAATCTATAGGTCATGTAATCACAGCCGATGATCTGAAGCTTTAGCCTGTGGTCAGAGCCTCACAGCTGTCCAGCTTTTCTTTACTTCAGCCCACTTCCTTCTTCAGGATCTAAACACACACACACACACACACACACATACACACCCTCCATCCATTATTTTTACATCACATCTCTCCATCCTGTGGTCTGGATGGCAGATATTATGCTGTGATGCTCTCTTGGCTCTTCCCATTGATTTTAGTGGAAATGCCGTTTGGAAATTACGCTCTGCCAATAAGAGATGGTGTGGAAAGAGCTTCAGTCAGCCACATTGATTTCAAGCAAAGAAACTAATCGCTGTTGGAAACTCCCATTCACAGCTAAACTCCCACCTGAATACTAAAGGTATAGCTGCCCATAATAGAAACAAAAGGGTTTCAAAGGCTTTCTGTTCTTTTCCTAAGAAAAGGGAAACATGTTTAAATACCACTCTGCAGTAACACAGCACACACTGTAGATCGAGCAGATGGAAATTATGTAGGAAAAATGACTCCTGAGTACTCCTTTAAACCTACTGGACTAGACTACATGTAACCAGAAAGGGTATACAGTAATCCCCCGCTATTTGCGTTCCAAGAGCACCCGCTTATAATAAAATAACTGTGTTGTTGTGTTTTGGTTAAAAAATACCTAAAATTTTTATAGTGTAAACCCTAAACATTTTAATTTCATTTTAAATTTTAATACATTACCCTTCACAAAAATATTAAGGTAAGCCCATACAGACTGAACTGTACGCACATATATGCACGGGTATTTTATTTGGTATAAACAGGTAAATACAGTAAGAAAATAGTGTAACTTTTAGTAAATGTAGGGGTAATCACCAATCATTTTTACAATTCAATAATTTACTGTTCATCAGCGGCGCATCTTATTGTAGAGACGCAGATATTGGATGGTGACTGAGCTCAACAGCCTCTTTTAATTTAATTTACAGTACAGTCATAAAACTACTGGGGTTTAAAAAACAAAAATCAAGAGAAACACTCAAGATGAGTCAGGGGCGGACTGGCAATCTGTGCTTCTGGAAATGAACAGCTGTCCGATGCACGGCGGCAGTCTGCCTTTCTTTCTCGGTTGAGAAGCAAACATTATAATAACATAAGTGTTTTTCTTTTGATGTTTATGAACTGGAGTGTTTTGGGGGATTTTTCAGTCATGCTATTTTATCCATGGGCTAACAACCGACAATTGATGCGTGCACCAGCGCCCCCTACTGTCTATTCTACCTTCAGGAAGCATTGGATATGTTTAGAAATTTTGTTCCCAACCTACTACGAGTTTGCTTGCAATCCACCAGTGGGATCTCTAAGTCTAGCAGTCTTACATAGTGCCTGGGCATAGTGCCTAGAACCCACAAGTATCCTTTAATCCTAATAAATTGTATTGCTGTTTTTTTTCACAGTACTTCTTCTATACTGCCCTTATTGGTGAATATGCTGCGATAATATATGAGCAACGAAAATTCAGAACAAAATTTTGACCTTGAAGAAGGTCATGGTGGACCCGTCCCTCACAGCCCCGTACTCTATTTTGGTCTGCTTGGCCAGGTCATCAGCAGAGTCAATTGGTGAGTCCATGCGTTCTACTGTGAGGAAGGCAGCCAGGTTGGCTGTGTAAGAAGAGATGATGATGAGGGTGAAGAACCACCAAATTCCTCCAACAATCCTGGTGGACAGGGCTTTAGGCATCAGCTCTGAACCTGCGGCAGAAAAACACAACCTGTGATCACACACACCGCTTCTGATACACTGATCCATTGCTGAGCCTTTTGTGAACATGGCCTAGATGCCATCTGATGATGTATCTTGAAGATAGCAGGAGCTTTTAAAAATCTACAAAGGAGTTGTGATGTTTGTAATGTGACATTTTTTTGCTAGTTGCCTAATCCAGAAGGAAAGACACAAAATTTGGCCCATCAGAAAAAACATCCTCACGAGCTCAGCCAACATTTAACTTTTAAAAAGTAAGCTTGGTAACAAAACATTTGTTAAATAACAAAATGAAAACACCCCTGATGCCCTACAATGCCACTGACTGGTGCACGTATACTAGCGAATGCAAGCTAACAGACGATGATAATAGTCCAGAAGTTCAGAGGCCAGTTGGAAGATGACTTCTGAAGGGAGGGTGGCGCTGAAGTGTTTTTAAGAAAATGTAAAGTTAAACCCTTTGGCCACTCGAGATAGCCCTGTTATATCATACCTTGCTGCATGAGGGCTCCAACGCCAAACCACACACTGTTGATCAGTGTGAAATTATTCTCCACCACATCAGAGTCAGGGTTGCAGGGGTGAGGGTTATACCATTCATAAGGAGTGAACCTGCACACAGACATGAAATACTTCTGTTGTTATTTAAATGGTGAGTTTGGATACTGTTCACTTCTCTGATTGAGTAGGATGGTACTTCCTCTCCCCACTCAATAAACTGTCCTCTCTCTCTCCCCCTAAGTGGGTATGTTAGTCCTTCCTCTCCGCTGTCAGTCAGCATAACTGCGCTCCATCTCTGAGTGAGTTGGATGGTCTTCCTTCTTTCCCCATCACTCAGTTTAACTTTCTCTATCTTGGTCAATGGTCTCTTCTGTTCTCTTGCTGGCCAACAGCAGAACATTGTTTCTAAACACTTTACATGAACCCTGCTCCATAACATTGGGTTAAGGATATCACAGTAGATGTCATATTCTCTTAAGAAGGACTAGGTCCATTAATGTAAAAGTGTAAAGATACTACTACCGGTAACTGTCCCCAGAGTAAACAGTTACTATGTTTGATTTCCTGACTTAATTTGCATATGACACATGCTGTCGTGACCGTTAACGCAAACAATGTCATAATAGTGATAGATAGATACAAACATAAATAGATAGATAGACAGATCTTTATTGTCACAGTTGCAGGGACAATGAAACACTGTTTAGCAGCTCTTCATTGGCAGCATAAGAAACAAACAGTGCAAAAAGAAACAGTAAAGTAAAAAGTATAAGGTATAAATACAAAAATATCAAATATGAACTGTGTATATGAATATAAGTACAAAGGTACAGTGTGTATTCGTGCACAAACTGCGATGTGCATTCTGTGATTGTCAGAGGGAGATATATGCTGAACACATCTTAATGTGAGAAGGTCATACCGGGGGTAGCAGGTATGACTGCCTGTGGGTAGAAGCTTTTATTTAGTCTGTTTGTCCTGCTTTGATTGACCTGTAGTGTCTGCCAGAGGGGGAGACAAGGAAGTCTCCAGGATGTGAGACAATGATGTTATTGGCCCTCTGGTGAAGTCTGCTAGTGTAGTGTCATCCAATTACCCGTTCTGCCAACTTCACCACCCGCTATAGGGTTTTCCTGTCCTCAGTGCAGCTGCTGAACCACACTGTGCAGCAGTCGGTCAGGAGGCTCTCGATGGTGGAGCAGTAAAAGTTGGACAGCAGTTGTTGGGGGAGGTGGGCCTGACGTAGCTTCCTGAGGAAGTAAAGTCTTTGTTGTGCCCCACCTGTTGAGAGATGTATGCTGACCAGGTAAGGTCGCCAGTGTCACGCACACCAGGTCATGTGCAGTCAAAGGGCACCGGAAATGACTGCACATCAGGTATAAAAGGTGGAAGCAGGTGCTAGTAACTCGCACAGACATTGAAGTCCTACGTGTCCCAGAACCATATCTAGTTTGTACCGTGAGTACTCTGGCTCTTCGGAGAGGAGTAGAGGAGGGGGCTCACACCTGTGAGGACACACACCTGTGATCAGGATGAGAGTGGAGGAGATGTGGTCTCCCGTCCTGATGTTCTGGGGTCTGTTGCTGAGGAAGTCCATTATTCAGACGCACAGTGAGTTGCCAAACCCCAGGTTGCTCAGTTTTTGGTATTAAAAGTGGAGCTGAAGTCCACAAACGGCATCCTCACATATGTGTTGCTGTTTTCCAGATGTACAAGGGCTGTGTGGAGTGCTGTTGTAATAGCATCCTCTGTCGACCAATTTGCCAGTATGAAAACTGATGTGGGTCGGTGCCAGTTGGAATGGCAGCCTTAATGTGGGTAATATCTGCCATGACATGTTTATGGTCTCCTTATGACAATGTTATGTAAAGGTTTTCTGATGCAACTCAGACACAAAGTGATTTATGCCCACACTTTTAACACTGTTCAACAGATAGATCAGAGGACTTCTGACATATGGTTCTTTCTGAGTTAGCCCAGTCAGGCACAAATCTTAAACTCAGCTGAGTCTGTTTGAGCCATTAGCACCAGGTAAGAAACACTGCACAGTTGCCAAATCACCTGTATGCATTTAAGGCTGGAACACAGCCAGTCATAGAGAAATGAGATGAATATTGTTCAGATCTCAGCTAACGGTTGATGTTCTGCAGCTTTTAATTCTATGCCCATTGATTTTGTGGTGGTTTCAGGTAAACGAACATGAATGTGGAAGTGCAGTTTCTTATTGATAGCTATTTGTGTGTGGACTTGTGCCAAAGGAGATGTGTGGGTATGTGGGTGGTGGGGTGTTAGAGCTAGTAGGGGGTTGGATAGCATAGGCTTAAAATAGAGAAAAAGGCAAAAGTCATATAGACCTCTTTCATTTTAAAGAAAATTTGAAGTTTCAAAAATCATGACCAAACCCTGGTCTGCGCCACTATAGGCCTGTGACACAGCTGCATCTGAAATGAAGTTACCTGGCAATAACGAAGAGTACACAGCTGACGCCGAGACAGGCAAGCAGAACGTACATCCAGATGTCAGGTGACAGCGGGTTGAGGAATGAGAAGACGCCTGGGTTGGTACCGTTGGGCTTGTGGTACAGGATGGAGATGCCCAGAGTCATGAAGGGTTTGGAGAAGTCAATGACTTTCTCCCTCACATAGGTGATGGTGAGTGGAGCCACGGCCAAATCTGCCACCTGAAGAAATAACAGACAGTCAAACTAATCTACTGTACGGCTCTGTTGTCAGTGATGTATCTGCAACAGACTGGAACCTGCTTACACCAGAGCTCTACAGTCAGTGATGCATCTAGAACTGACTGAAACCTGCTTAAGTGTAACTTTAAAGTCAGTGATATATTTAGAACTGACTGAAACATTTATACACTACACCTCTACAGTAAGTGACATATCTAGAACTGACTGAAACCATCAAAAGTGAAACACTGGTTTGACGTACGTGATCTATGAGCTCTCGGACCATTCCATTCCACTCGCCCTTATCATTCTGCGCGCCATACTTGCCGTCCGACACCAGCTTAACCTCATAGGAGAATCCCAGGATGTTGGAGAGCTCCTTCAGAAGGTCCAGGCAGTAGCCCTCGAATCGGTCATTCCCATACAGCGGCTTGTCTGACTTCTTGTACATCACGTATGGGTTCTCCTGACAGAAAAACAAATCATAGACAGTTTGTGACATAACATGTCCCAACAGACAGTTAGAGATACAAATTGTATTTTAATAAAACTTTTACCAGGATGGTGGTGACAATTAATGTCCTGTTAGCCATGGAGTCCGTAATGTTGGTCGTCTTGTCACGGACATTGTCTGTTAAATTAAGCCCTGAATTGGAGTTCCACACACCGATCTGAAATTAAGTGCAAAGCTATTTTAACAAGAATTCAGAAAAAACGAAATAAAAGAATGTTAAAAGATTTAACATGTAAGAGGAAAGGAATGCACCAACTTTTAAAACAGCGGGTTTATAGCAGAGCAACAAAGGGAAAACAGGAATAAATACAGAATACAGAAAACTATAAAGCTATAGAAGCTATAAAGTGCTCTGTGTGTATGTGTGTATATGTGTGTGTGTGTGTGCGTGCGTGTCTTCACAATAAATGAGGATCTGCCTTGCAGACTGCTGAAAGCTACAATATGCTAATCAATCAGTATTTTTTAATTGTAGCTCTACCGACTGCTATCATATGCAGCTTCTGCTGTGTGTTTGTGTGTGTGTTTGTGTGTGTGTGTGTGTGTGTGTGTGTGTATGTGTAAGTTTGTGTGTGTAATGCATTACATGAGCAGCTGAGAGTAATGACAGATCATTTAACGACTGCAAAAACATCTCCTTAAAGAAACAGCTTACAGTGTGCTTGGTTGCTGTAGGAGAGCTTTAAACACACACACACACACACACACACATACACACACACACACATAAACACACAGACTCACTCACAGTGACTGTGGACCATGAGGATGAGTTTTAACACTCCAGTCAGCTACCCTTTACCTCATGTGATCTGTGTTTTTTCACTGTGCATTATCAAGCATGCTTCATAAATACACTCTCCCCACTGCTGAATTACACACTCACTGCTATCAACATCACCACAATGCAGCACACCAAGCAGTGACCAGCAACGGGGATGACCAAATAAAGGGAAGATAAAGGGCTGTAGGGAAGGATGAAAGTCATCCTCGGGGGATGTGGGTTCAGACACCAAACAAACCTTCTTCCAAACTTTATTAAAGCGCCCTGCATCATTCTTGTGAAGCAAGAGACAAAGAAACAAACACATTTTCCGTTCATGAGTGAAGGAAAATGAGTTCATGAATGATCAATAATATGGTCATCACTGTAATAATATGGTTATTATCATCATTTTGTGGTCACCACATTGATAAAATTGAAAGCATTATAATAATGTAGTCATTACTGTAATAGTGTGATCATCACTGCAATAATGTGGTCCTTACGGTAATAATATGGTCATCACTGTAATAATGTGGTCATTACTGTAATAATACAGTCATCACTGTAATAATGTGGCCATTACTGTAATAATATGGTCATTACTGTAATAATATGGTCATTACTGTAATAATACAGTCATCACTGTAATAATGTGGTCCTCACGGTAATAATGTGGTCATTACTGTAATAATATGGTCATCACTGTAATAATGTGGTCATCACTGTAATAATGTGGTCATCACTGTAATAATATGGTCAACCCTGTGATAATACGCTCATCATTGTAATAATATGGCCACCACTGTCATGTTGTGTAATAAAGTGGTCAGCACTATAATAATGTGATAATAATACTGTAATCATGTGAATTTCACCATAATAATGTGGTCACCACCAAAATAATAAAGTCATCACTGTAATAATGTAGTCTTCGCTATGATAGTGTGGTCATCACTATAATAATGTGGTCAACACTGTGAAAACCTGGTCATTACTGCGATAATATGGTCATCAGTGTCATGAGATGGTAACCAATGTAATAATATGGTCATTGCTGTATTCATGTGATCATTGCTGTAATAATGTGGTAATCAGTGTAATAGTAGCCATCACTGTAATAATGTGGTAATTACTATAATAATGTGATCATCACCATAAAAATTACTGCACTGTAAAAATTACAGTACTGTGCAAAAGTTTTAGGCACCTGTGCAAATAGTTTGAAGTCATTTATATCAGCAGTGGGCTTCTTTCTTCCAGCAAAAACAAATGCAAACAAACAAGCAAGCAGTAAAAAGTATCAAGATTTCTTTTTTCTAAAAATTAGTCGATATTTTCTGAGCTAGTTAGAAGAACACAGGTTTGGATCCAGGTTTCTGCTCAGTGCCTCCAGTCATTGGGTGAATGAATAAAAGTCCATAATTATCACTTAATTTTATCTAATGAAGTAAAAAGAGGAGAGAGGTCTGAAAATGGTTAAGCGAACCCTGCCATACATGAATCCACAATTTACTGTATTAATGTTGTTTGTATTTGTTGTAAAGTACTTAACAGCTTTTAAGCATAATTTTTGCCTAAGACTTTGCACAGTATTGTAAGTTATCACTGAAATAATAAAGCAATCATTACAATAACAAGGCAATCATTACAATAATGGGATCATTACTGTAATAATGTGGTCATTGCTAAAGCATTACTGTTTTTGGAAGTTGTGAGTGTAAAACAGAGATTATCAGTGCTGGTCAGGGAGGACAAGGGTCCAACACTGTTTGGTGACTTCTCTTCTTAATCACACCAAGTCCCAGTAATAAAAATAGGTCCAGTATTCTCACCTTTTCCATGCCGTCCTCTTTTAGACTGATAACATCCAGGTCGAACTCCTTCCTCAAGCCGTCTGTCTTGTTAAGGATTATTTGTCCAGTCAGTCCATTCCACTGAGCCTGACCACAGAAACACAGGAAGAAAATATTTCTAGTCCTAATTGATAAAAAGCTGATCACAAACACACTGATCCACTTAACACATTGCTGCATTCAGACAAGTCACTGAATCAGTTCAGGTCAATGCAGCACTTTTGTGTATGGTATAGACATAATGATTATGAGCAGCAATTCCCAAAATTTAAGTCCTCATCTCTAAACCATCTCAATCAGGTAGTTCAGTCTCATTAATCAGGCGCATAAATCCAAGAAAGGGACGTCAAAAGGAAGGTGTGTCACCTATGAGACAAACTGTATGAGCTAAGTGCCTGTCGACAAGAAGCCAGCCAACAAAGAGTGCATTAGTGAAGTCACATAATGGAGTGTGATTTTCACCTTAATGCATTACTCAAACCATTATTTTTGGCCTCTAGTGTGATTGCCAGAAGCTGCGTCACTGCACATACAGGCTGTCTAACACAAATACTGTGAAACACTCCTGTGACTTTTCATACACAATTCCAGATTAAACTACCATGTGGTGGGCTGATTATGGCCTGGTCTTCAAAATAACTACAGTATATCATATATGTGAGACTGCAGAGAGGTCTAGCCAAGTACGTTTACTGTGATTACAACCATATACTCAGTACGCAGTGAAATGAAACAATGTCCCTTCAAGAACACTACAGGACTACAACTGCAGACAGGACAAAAGAAAGTTCAAGAAAAACACGAGCAACAATACAACAGAACAAGATGTTTAGTGCAGTCGACAGCTACAGTACTAGTTTGAATAAATAGTACTAGTTTGCAAAAATGCCAAACAGAGATAAATGGCAATAAATATAATTATGCAAATATAGCAGCAAAGGACAAACAATGTGCATTATAATAAACACAGGAGTATTTACAAAAGCAATTTGAGTGTACGTTGTTTATTTATGGCAGAAAAGACCAGTGTGTATATGCAATGTATATGTGTTAGGAAGAGGAGAGGTTCAGGGCAGGGGTGTGTTGGCTGTGTGTGTTGATGGGGATACAATTTATGTTTCCGTATACCTGGTTAAGGAGTCTGATGGTCTGGGGGAAGAAACTATTTCACATTCTGGCAGTGGAGGCACATATGCTATGGAACCTTTTGACAGATGAGAGGAGGGAGAAAGGGGTGTGTGAAGGGTGTTTGGTGGGCTTGTGGATGCAGCATGTGATGTAAATGTCTGTGATAGAGGGGAGAGAGGCCCCAATGATTTCATCAGGTGTCCTCACTATACTCTGTAATTCTCCTAAACGGAACAATTCCCATAGCAAGCTATGATGCTGCTGCAGAAAATACTCTCTATAGTCCCTCTGAACATGGATTGGGGTACACTCTTTTTAGTCTCCACACAAAGTAGAGGTGTTGGTGTGCCTTTCTGACAATGGAGCTGGTGCTGAGGGTCTATGTGCGGTTCATGTGAACACCAAGGAACTTTCCACGGAGGAGCTGTTGATGATCAGTGGAGAGTGTTTACGTTGTGCCCTGCTGGAGACAACAGCCATCTCTTTTGTTTTATACACATTCATTGACAGGGTGTTGGCTCTGCACCAGTGCATTATCTGCACCTCCTCTCTACTGCAAACGTGATGATTTGAGCTGTGTATTGCTGCACAGTCGTGAAAAGCAGGGGGATAAGCACATAGCCCTTTGGGGTCCCTGTGCTCTGCATGATGGTGCTGGTGATGTTCCTCATGATCCTCAATCCAGATACAGTGAGAGGTATTCAGAACCAGCTGTCTCAGCTTCCCAATCAGATGCTGAGGAATGCTGAACTGAAGTCAATGAACAGAATGCATAGTGTACTTTTTGTACAGGTGGGTGAGGGTCAGATGAAGGGTGGTGTAATGCCATCATCTGTGGATTATTAGGGACAATATGCAAACTGGGGGCCAGCCATGATTTTATGTGCCTCATGACATGCCTTCACAATGATGAATGTGACTGGGATAGTCACTGAAGCAAGACACTGACAACTCCTGTGGTACAGGGATGGTGGTGGCTTTGAAACATGTTGGAATAACTGTGGTGTTCAGAGAGATATTAAAGATGTCTGTGAGAACATCTGCCAGCTGGTCTGCACATCCTCACATTTTTTTTTACAGCATTTAGAGGCTTTTATCCAAAGCGACTTCCATTCCCTAACTACAGGGGACAGTCTCCCTGGAGCAACTTGGGGTTAAGAGTCTTGCTTGGAAACCCAGGGGTGCTATGCTGAAGGTAGGATTCAAACCCATGACCTCTTGGTCCAGAGGCAAGTATCCTACCCACTAGGCCACAAGCTGTCCCAAATGTATGTGTTGGCCAGGAATCAAACCCAGGTCAACTGCTATTTGCTGTTTGCTGCATCTATATTTTAAAAATGAATTGCTCTACCATCTAACCAAAATTCGCTCGACAATTTTGCAACATTCCTCTCCAACAGTTAACCTACCATTTAAACCAAGATTAATATGTTAATATGTCTAAAAATGATTGAGTCCACCATTCAACAGTACTTCAGTCTACCTTTCAACAATGACACACCTGGACATGATTTGCTCAGCCTTTTAAACACAGTTTGCTCTACTATCCGATTGAGGTTCAACAACTCGTTCAACTATGATTCATTGCTTTATAATGTTTTATGGAAACTGAGTTCAGTTCAGCTGTGCTAAGTGTCACATGCTGTCTTCTTGCATGGTATTCTGGGACAAAGTCAACTGGCTGACTGCCTGCTTGGCATGCTGGAAAAACTGGAGTAGTCCTCTGTGGAGATTTATTCTCATCATACTGCAAAATAAATCCCACTCAATCCTCTCTTACCATGTACAGAATGCACACACACACACACACACACACACACACACACACACACACACACACACACACACACACACACACACAC
>JBBPDC010160183.1:0-18852 GCA_037974485.1 Hemigrammopetersius urotaenia | reverse complement strand
TGTGTGTGTGTGTGTGTGTGTGTGTGTGTGTGTGTGTGTGTGTGTGTGTGTGTGTGTGTGTGTGTGTGCGCGCACATGAGTGTTTCAGAGGTATGTAGGTAAGTAGTGCTGTCTGTGCAGGTTGTGTATATATGAAAATAATGTGTGTGTGAGAGTTTCAAAGTCTTTTATCCTAAAGGATCCCTCATATAAAGGCACACGCACATGGAATGAATAAAATGGCTGAAGCCTAATTGTAGAAGACCCTTATATTAAATAAATGTAATTTCAGTTCAGGATTACTATTCCTCTAAGCCTGAAACTTTAATGTTAATGTGTTTATGTTCCTGAATACCTTTTGGACAGTGTATTCCATATTCTGCCATCACTAGTTCTGCTTATTATTAATTAATCTGAAACGTCTCATCACACATGAGTACAAACACCAGACTGATAATTCCCTTCCTGGGGCTCAGTTTGTCCAAGTCTGTCCAGAGCCATTCACCTTTAGTCCTTCACATCAGAGGGAACCTAAATCCAATTAGTGAAAATCATTGTTGGGTGTATGCTGGGTTCAGATACCTAAATACTACTTAAATATTGATGAAGGAATCCTTAAATATTTAATCCCCTTTATTTTTCCTGTTTAAGGACCTCACTCAAGGAACAATGCCCCTTGCTAAACTGTGGGTATGTCACTACTTCCATCCACATAAACTATTCAGAATGAAAGTCTTCTCAAATGTCATCTTTGAGTCGTGATTAGGCACTGGGTTGACAAAGGTTTAAACAAAACATATTAGAAAACTGAAATTAGAACATATTAGAAGATGTTTCTACAGCTGTAAAGCTCACACACCTCGACCCCCAGACACACAGTAAAATACAAAGGCACGTTGGAACTAAAATAAAATACTGAACTGACATTAATAAATATCCAGCATAAAACAGGATACAAGTATTAAATACATGTGAATTTAACATGTAGTAGTGTGGCCCTTATTACATATTGGAGCTTTCAATCTTTTAAAGTGTAAAGTGACCACTTTGTCATACGTGAACACCACAATGTGAACACTATGAAATTCTTTCTCTGTATTTATCCATTTACCAAGTGAAGCAGCAGGCAGCCAGGAACACAGCGCCCGGGGGGCAGTGTGTGGGGACGGTACCTTGCTCAAGGGTATCTTAGTGGTGCCACCAGCAGTCCTGGGATTTGAACCCATAACTTTCTCTCTAACCACCAGGCCTCTATCAGCTTGATCCCAATATAAATTTTGCAGTCGTCAGGAAATATTTTGAGCCTGTCTTGAATAGCGAGGTATTTAAATTGTGATGGCTAGATGATAAGGTCAGGACATCGGATATGGTCTGTTTGCAGTGCTAAGTACTAGTGTTATAGTCAAGACCACCTAAACCAAGACCAAGACATTGCAGAGGGTATTAAGACCAAGACCAAAACCAAGACACACTAAGGCGAGACCAAAACAGACTAGGGCTAGAATTGACATCCAATTACTTAGATTCATGTTAGATTTTCAATTATATAAAAAATATAAATATAGGTCTACTTGTTACACGCTGTGTCCTACTGTATGTTAATTGTTGCGGTGGCAATTTAGCAGAGCTATAAAAAAATATGTTAGCTTTTTCTGAGGTACACAACACACCCCTATCTCCCTCCGTCGCTCCTGCCTAGTGCCTGCTACAGCTGGTGAGTCTCACTCTCTTCTCGTTACTGCAAGTACCTGGAAACTAAATCTGTTAGAACAACGGTCGCCATGAAAGTGTATCCCTCAGAGGAAAATGATTCGGGAGAGTGTAGTTCACTGAGTGATTCGTTCATTAGCGGCCCAGCTGCTGACAGCTCAACTGGACTGAAACATGAACGAATCACTTGAGGAAGTGAATCTGTTCAGTACCCCTAAAAGATTTGTTCTTTTGAATTAATCGTTCACGAACGACCCAACACTAATCGAGACCGCTATGTCCGAGACCAAATAGAGTCGAGACCAAGACAAGACCGAGACCATAATAAACTACAGCACTACTAAATGCCAACCAAAAGAGGTCCAAACGATAACAGCAGGGTCAAGGAAGCTGAAGGCTCAGGGATGCACGTGGGGAGCAAAGGCTAGTCTGTCTGGTCTAATCCTACAGAAGAGCTACTGTACCACAAATTGCTAGAAGAGTTGACTATGTGCGTTCTTACCCATTTCTGACTATGATAGAAAAGGGTAAGAACGCACAATGCATTTCAGCTTGGTGTGTATAGAGCTGCATTGTTGCAGACTGGTCAGAGTGCCCATGCTAACCCGTGTCTACCACTGAAAATAGCTACAATGGACACTGGAGCAACAGAACTAGACCAGTGGTTGGTGGTGTGGGTGAAGGCACTTTAGGCAATCCCCCTGTTAAAATATAACAAATCACCAATCATAGACAATGTACCATGAAGAGATTTTTGCAAAAATGATTCATTTTCTTGTCAGCCTCTTATAGGCTGATGGGCCAGAGAGAGACAGACAGAGACAGCCACTCAAAGACAAACAAGATTTAGCTCTTTACTAAAGAGCCTTGGCTCAATACACACGAACAGACCTGAAGTGTCTCCTATTACACACACACACAAAGAGAGAGAGAGAGAGAGAGAGAGAGAGAGAGAGAGAGACATATGGAAAGCAGGCATCAATACTGCATTAACTTTATGGACCCTGTGGGAAAAAATCTGTCTGTCCATGTTACAATACACCAACAGTCTCTCGCTCACTGTTTCTTTCTCTCTTCTTTTTGTTTTAATCTTCACTGTTGTTCTTTCTCTCTCTCTCTCTCTCTCTCTGTTTCTTTTTTAATTCCACAAGTATTATTGGTATACAGTATAGAGCATTTATCTCTCTTTCCCAGAACAGGCATTGTCATTATTAGAGAAGCAGTTAAACTGAGCACAGACAGACCATGGTGCTTGAGCACCTGCCCTTTCTTTCTTTTTCTAATGCATATAAACACTGAGCTGTTCTGCGTTAAAAAAGAACTTGCACCCGTTATTTATTACATTCTACACCTTCTCTGTCCTGCCGTTGCTATTACTTGCACAATTAAGTATTGCTGCTCTAACTTTGTTCTACATTTTCGCACACCTGACTCTCTCCTGCTCTCTTAGCACTCGGGATCCTGTCCTGTCTGCTCGTGTGGTCTTGTGGTGTTTCTGTTTCTGTTCCTGTGTTGCTCCATGGTCCTGGAGTCACATTATTCCTGTGTACTGTGTGTATATGGCTGAAATGACAAATAAACCTACTTGACTTGACATCATTTGACAACTGTGTTAGACTAATAGTTCTGCAAGACTTCAACCTATATCACTATTGTGACATTAAGCCACTCATCAAACATCTAAATACAGCCAGTTTAACTCAGACAATAGCCCACCATTAAGTCTAACGCAGGCCAGTCTGATTTCAAAACAGCACTGTCGATGACAATGAATCAGAGTCTCAAACTTGATTGATCCTGGAGGAAATTGAGACACAAATGCAACAGTATAAAATAAAGTATAATAAAAGTCTCCAGAAACTCTCTGTACTGTGTACACTACACTAAGTGGTGATATTACTCACGGTAAGACTATTGCACATGAACTATTGCACACGAACTATTGCACACATTAATAAAGATATTGTAGCGACTATACCCAATGCTTATGCATGGTAATGAAAATGCTGGGCTCGGTTTGGGATTGAGCGCACACTCGTTGATACGGTAGCAAAAATAATTTATTGATTCCACTTGAGATGAAACATGAATTAAAACTTGTTGTAAATGTAACACAAAGTATGTATGGTTCTAACGTAACTAAAGGTATGTATGGGTTCCAAATGTAACAAAAAGTATGTATGATTCGAAGAATTACAAAAAGCATGGTTAAAACATCGACCTACTTACTATAACAAAAACACAAAATAAATGTGAATTTAGAACCTTATTGTGACTATTAAACTAAACTTTCCCCAAAAAAATCAAAATGGCTCTAACAGATATTGCATACAATAATTAAGAATGAATGCAATCCAGTAGGATAGTTCATTTGTCAGACAATTGAAACAAATAAATCTGCCCTATGTGTCTATGCATTCACTTCACATTACAGGGAATCACCAGCTCAGAGCTCAGGTGACCTGCACTGCTGGGGGCGTGGCAGAGGCGCACAGATGTTACATTTACATTTACTGCATTTATCAGACCGTTTTATCCAAAGCGACTTTCATTCTCTAACTACAGGGGACAGTCTCCCTGGAGCAACTTGAGGTTAAGGGTCTTGTTCAGGGGTGGTGTGCTGAAGGTAGGAATCGAACCCATGACCTCTTGGTCTGGAGGCAAGTATCCCACCCACTGAGCTACCTCCACACCCTGGAACAGGAGAATGGGCAAGCATACTGGTAATAAAAGGCAAACTAAGAAATAATTATAATAACAACAACAACAACAACAATAATAATAATAATAATAATAATAATAATAATAACAGTAATCATAATTTGTATTTATATAGCACCTTTCTCAAGCTTGAGATTACTTTACAAAGAGAGATGTATTGGCATTTGATACAGACATAAAGGTCAGAGTATAGTTATGTTCTGGAACAGCTACAGAAACAAGGCTCACTGACACATTGGGTGAGATGAAGGTGAGACCTAGACATGATTCTCTTTCGCGTAGGAAAAGTACAAGCAAAAATCTGCTGTTAATGAAGTAAAGGAAGTAACTGCAATAATAGTTGCTATGCAGTCTCCTACAGATCCTGAAGCATTTCACATCAGGGACAGTGAGAGCTACATTTGCATGTGCTGTCAATCAGGTATGTCATATCAGAAAAATTCTGATGGGCAGTCATTCCAAAAACAATGGTTCTCTGGATCTACTGTTTGTTTAACTCAGGTTTTCCTCGCTGTTGAAAAGTATAAAAGCAGAAAAGTGTGAAGGATTGGCATCAGAAAGTGGAACACACAGTCACAGAGATCCACATGACAAGCATGGTGAGATGGACCATCAGTGGGTGGAAGACAGCAAGAGAGGCAGACAAATGGAGCAAATGTTGCCAGAAAATGTGAAAGTCACAAAGACAAGGTCCCAGGTGGCCATGCTGTCTAGTAGAAGCCAAAATGACCTAATTGTATCATTGCAGCGCTGGGTATTCACATCAGGAGGGAGATACAAACTGAAATAAAATAATAGTCTCCATCCTTGAACACTCAGATGTTTGGGACCAAGAACAAGAATCATATGCAGATAAAGGAGAGATACATTGAGGTGTGCAATGATTACATAACTACAGGGCAGGAGGCGCTATAATCGCCCTTCTGACCCGAAGAATTTGTTCAGCCAATGCTACGACAGAGCAGCCAACATGAGCATCGTGTATAAAAGTCTTCAAGCCAGAATTTGTGCGCACAATAAAAAAGGCCCTCAATGTGCACAGTGTCTGAATCTGGTCCTGGTGGAAGCCTCAAAGTCTAATAAGCATTTTATGATATTCTTAAACCTTGTGAAGAAGCTGTTTGCTGGCTCCCCAGAGCACCATGCTGCCTTGGTGAAATGGCAGCAATCTCCGTATCCTGATAAGCGTGTTGTGGAGCTCAAGGCGACAATGGGCTTGCAGAGAGAGAGAGAGAGAGAGAGAGCACTGAAGACCCTTTAGAGTATTCTGAAAGCTGCTATTAAGAACAGATGACATCAGTGAAAGCCATTCACCTAACCTGGCCCAATGGGATGCTAAAATGTATAGAAATGCAGTCAACTTGATATTTATTCTCTGCTCGGAAAGCACCACCCTAATGTTCTAAGTCACTGTTTAAACATCAGATTCTCTGCTGGAAAAAAGCTTGGACCACTGCTCTGCACTACAAGGCACACGAGGAGAAGTTTGTGGAAATATTTGGAAGAGCATTAGAGCAGACAGAGAGTTTAAATATTTCAATAACTCCAGCGGTGTCTGGTCAGGAGAGTAAATGAAGTACATTTCCAACAGAGTCCAACATCTCAAGCGAGTAATTAGTTTAACTGGAAAAGTAAATACCACACATTTCTAGATACTGTGGATTAAGAGCTTAACAGGAGATTCAAGTTGGTGGGGGGGTGGGGGGAGGGGGGGGGGTTTGGTGGCTTTGCAATACTGCAAGTGTCCACTCTTTAACTGCAAGTGTCCACTCTGTAGATGCTTTCCACGTTTCTGTGATTTCTGTAAGTAAGATGAAGAGACGCCCTGAAGACAGAGCTTCTACTTCAGGTTAGTGAAGAGGACAAACACCTTTTCAGCACCACCAGTCAACAGTTTCTGCAGAGAGATCCAAAATTATGAAGAAAAACGGAGAAGTGTCTGCAGAGAAGAACAGCCCTCTGACCTTCTGCTGATAGCAGTAGAGCAGGACATCCAGATAAACAACAGCAAGTTCATCAGAATCCAAGACAATGGTGTTGCTGTAAGGCAGGAGAATGATTCCGCTCCTTTCACCTTAATGCACAGAGTGTGCTTAACCCAGCAGTGGCAACTGAACATAAGCCTACTTTGTAGATTGGTTGGTTTATTAGTAAGTAATCTTCAGAGACTTGTCTCACCCCAGTAACCTCCTGTTTGACCTGCTGAAATCGGGTCGACATCTCAAGAGTATTATGGCCGACTCAGGAGACGCTTCTATCCACAGGACACAAGACTCAACCAGGACACGACAAGCGTTCATTATAACATAAACTGAACTCTCTACCTCACAACTATTTACATCAACCAGCAAACCATTCTGCACACTGTACAGATATTCTTACTCTTATGGGTGATTGGTTTACAAACTTCGGTTTGTAATGTTTGTCAGCTTTTTTGTTTTGTAAACTTTTTTTGGCAGCTGGTGATCTAGTGGTTAGGGTGCTGCCCCTGTGATCAGAAAGTTGGTTCAAATCCCAGGACTACTAGTGGCACCACTGCGGTGTGTTCATATGTGACTATAAAGGGCCACTTTAGTTAGAAAATTCAAAATAATTTGATAACTTTGTAGCACAGTCTAAGCGCTCAACTCAAGGGCGTATTCCACTCCAATCTTGAATCTTGAAGTAAAAGATCTGCTACTCTGCTGCAGTGTGCTGTCGGTTTAAGGTCTGAAAGGATTGTTTTGTGTTTGTATATTTTTTTCTGTTACAATGGGTGATTAGAAGTGATATGCTTTGGTTTATTCTAAATGTTTATCTGACAGAGTTGTAATAGTGGCAGTGTGCGTTAGTGCACCAGCGATGTGAGGGAAATGTTTTCCTTCCGCACCTCTTGACATTGCAGGTTTTGTCGTGATAGGAGTGGAGTTCATTCAGGACACTTTTACTATATCCAGAGTGTATAATTTCTCTCTCTGTTTCTTACTGTCTCCCTCTTATCTCACTTTCTCTCTGTCCCACTTTCTTTCCACTCTTTCTCTTTCGCATCTCTTTCACACACAACGTCATTCTTCCCTCTCTCTCTTTCACTCTCACCTCTTTTCTCTGTTTCCTTCTCTCTCCTTTATCTTTCTCTCTCTCTCTCTCTGTTTCTTTCTTGCTTTATCTGTCTGTGTAGCCCCCCTCTCTGTTTTGGTTTGGTGGATGTGTAACATGACCTCCTCTCCAGCTCTCCAAAGAAGGATAAAGAAACATTCAGGGCCTGAGATCAAGCCCAGGCGGCTGTAAGGGTCCCTGCTGATGGACAGCTTTCTGAATCGGATTACATTGTTTGAATGGGGCCTGTTCCCCTCCGATGCGTTCTGTAACCCCCCTCCACAACCCCCCCTACAACCTCCATTAACGGCTAAATCTATGCGTGCGACAGTCTGCTTGGCTCATTTAAAAAAACAAGCTCTTAGATGACAACAGTCACAGTCTGGTAAACAGGCCTGAAGAGAGCAGCAGCTGTACACTGACCAACAGCACCAGAAGAGGAGTATGTGTACTCCACAATGCCAGATATTTTTAAAAGTGGAAAAAATGAAAAATCAAATTTGCGCCATGTCGCTCTAGTTGCTAGAGAGTTGCCCCTGTGATCAGAAGGTTGTGGGTTTGAATCCCAGGACTGCTAGTGTTGCCTCCGAGTTACCCTTGCGCTGCTCCCTGGGCACCCCCCCCTTGGTTGCTGTCCATCGCTTCACTTGGTGAATGGATTAAATAGGTTAAATGGAGAGAAAGAATTTCACAATGTGTGCTGTGGTGTGTTCATGCGTGACAATAAGGGGCCACTTTACCTTTTAGCCCAAATGTAGCAGATCAGTCAAGATATGCTTGGTGTCTGATTTTCTAAACTAGTTAAGTTATAGTTGCTAGTTACGGAATTTGGATGCAAAGTCAACAACATTGTCATGTTCCTCAAACTACTGAACAATTTAATGATCCTGCAGGAAACTGTTTATGACTGCTACACAGGGACACAGAGACAAGAACAATGTAAACAATAAAGTAAA
This sequence comes from Hemigrammopetersius urotaenia, assembly GCA_037974485.1. NCBI lineage: Eukaryota > Metazoa > Chordata > Actinopteri > Characiformes > Alestidae > Hemigrammopetersius > Hemigrammopetersius urotaenia. The sequence goes on along the minus strand of JBBPDC010160183.1, from coordinate 10,411 downwards.
AATAAAACTCTCCTGAAAATACTCTGTACTAAATACACCATGCTATAAATACAAAATGCTGTGGTTACATTTCTATGAGCATCACGCTACTTTTTCTTCCCTTAGCGCACCCCTGGGCCATCTCTTCCCCAAGTAAATGATACACCCGGCTGTCCACACATCCACACAAAAGAACCAGGCTGTCTGCTTCCATAGGTTCATGGTCCTGTTCTGATGCTCAGTGTGTTTTGTAAGTGCTTTCAGTTTGGGCTAGTATAGGTGCTCTGACCAGTCTGCAGCTACATGGCTCCATATGTAGCAAGCTGCAATGCACTATGTATTCTGAGATCTTTATATCATGTCCATCATTGTAGAGGTGTTAGCCCCAGTCACAGCCCCAGTTAGCCCCATATCTGCTCTGGAAATAGAATTGATGGATTTGAACCTGTAAACCTGTGGTTTTGACCACTCAACAGCAGCCACTGGACACCAAGAATCTTTCAAGGACCCACTTGGAGCTGCTCCATTGTGAGTCTCCAGAGGAATTTATTATTTTTCACAGGTGTCAAAGATCTGCTCTTTCAAAATGGGAGACACTGCTGTTTTTGTGATATTTTCATTATTTTTTTCAGTATGCACGTGTGCGCGCATGTATGCGCGCGCGCGTGCGTGTGTGTGTGTGTGTGTGTGCGTGAGAGAGAGAAAGAGAGATTAATTTTTATGTGATGGGGAAGTGGGATTTACTTAGAATGTGAAAATCTTGTTTTTGGTCACATTTGGTCCAGAATAGTGGAGTGCATAAAATAGTTTGCTTGCTCTCTCTCTCCCTCTCTCTCTCTCTCTCTCTCTCTCTCTCTCTCTCACACACACACACACACACACACACATTTAGATGTTGGGAAAGAGTTGGCAGTAGCAGCGTAATAGAGTGCTGCTGTTGACACATATTTGAGAGAGGATTGTGGCTGGGATTGGGATTGAGTTTAGACTGGAGCACAGCTGGATTGTGAATCTAATGGTTGTGGATTACTTCAGATTGTTGTGTGTTTTTACTGCTGGTATGTGACTGGAGTATGATGTATGCCACCAGGTGTTCAGCAGAGTAGATTCTTGTACACCAGTAGCAAAATATCAGCTATCAGCAAAAACATGCACATTCATGTCCTGTAAAACTATAAATACTTATATTGCATCCCCCACATCATGTGCACACACCACACACACACACATAGCACATAGTCGTGTCCTTGGTTGTTTAGTTTTGGCTTTAGTTGTTTTGGTTCATGTACGTCCACCTCTACTTATTCCTACATCTGCACATCACATGCTCTCCTGTCTACATTAAAGTGCATTTTATTCATAAAAAAACCCTGAATGACTTACACCTAATGTTTTTTTTGCTAGAGTATCAGAGGTTTTCTGAAAAGGACTAAAACAGTGGACTCGCAACTGAGTGAGACAAATATACTGAGAACATTTACACACTGGAAGAGACCTCAGTACAGTGCAAGGCAGGTGTTCAGTAGCCAGGACTCATTAGGAGTCTGTGCAGAGGTTAGCAGCCAGCAGCTCCAAACACTAGCCATAACAGGACATAAAGAACAGGAGATGATAGACAGTTCGTTAAAGTCTCTACAACATCCTTATCATGAGCCTTTTCATCGCAGCAGGAGAGTGACTGGCACAAGCAGGTGCGACGTGCCTTCTGTCCAAAGCTCTTCATTGTCTTTTGAACTCTAATTGTCTTCTCCCTGTCTCTCTCTCTCTGTCTGTCTGTCTGTCTGTCTCTCTCTCTCTCTGTCTGTCTCTCTCTATATATATCTGTCTGTCTGCCTCTCTCTCTCTCTCTGTCTGTCTGTCTGTCTGTCTGTCTGTCTGTCTGTCTCTCTCGTTCTCTCTCTCTCTATCTGTCTCTTTCTCTCTCTATCTGTCTCTCTCTCTGTCTCTGTCTCTCTCTCTGCCTCTCTCTCTCTATCTCTCTCTCTCTCTGTCTTCATCTTTTTTTCTCTCTCACTCTCTCTCTCTCTGTCTGTCTCTCTCTCTCTCTCTCTCTCTCTCTGTCTGTCTGTCTGTCTCTCTCTCTCTCTGTCTCTCTCTGTCTCTCTCTCTCTCTCTCTCTCTCTCTCTCTCTGCCTCTCTCTCTATCTCTCTATCTCTCTCTCTCTCTCTCTCTCTCTCTCTCTATCTATCTATCTATATCTATCTGTCTCTCTCTTGCACAGGTTTGCTTATTTCTCCTTATTGAGTGTTCTATTGCTTTAATGCAGCAGGTAAAGCAGAAAAGGTTCAAACTTTGTATCAAAGTCCTTTGACCAAAAAGGAGTTGAACCTTATGCAATATGGATAGAGCCATGAAACTGTTGCACTGTCAAGTTAAGCTCAGCTTTTTAGGTTTCTACCAGATTTGTCTAATATTATCTTATGGATATGTTCTTTAAGGTCTGTGCATACACTGAAGTAGAAAATCAGTTGAAGTTGAGGTTTATTGTCATATGTGAAAGGACAGTAAACAGAGCACAATGAAATGCTTACCTGAATACCCTCTTCGCAGACAGAACATAAAACAGGAGACATAAAAGACATAATAGACAAAGCAGTGCAGCAACAATAACTAATCTCAGGCTAAGCTGCATAATGTGGCGTGCAGTGTAAAGTGTAAAGTGTCAGTGCAGTGTGAAGTGTTGGGTGCTACAGTATTTCACATAGAATGAAGAACAGATTTATTGCACAGAGAAAAGATTTATTGCACAGTACCACAGTTACTGTATGTTGAATAGTCTGATGGCACTGGGATAAAAACTGTTCCTGAATCGTCCTGTGCGTGTGTGAATTGTCCTGAGCATAATAAGTGGCAGTGCAGGGTGGTCCGTTATTGCAGGGAATGTAGTTCCTATGGTCCTCTGGGCCCTTTTCACCACCTTCTGCAGTGCCTTCTTGTCCTGAGACAAGTTTAGCAGAATAATATAATCACTGTAAAACCTGTGCTGTTATCAGAAAGCAGCGCAGGTAAAATGCTCCTCGGTCAATCAGATTACTCTGTTGGGTAAGTTTTATAATCAAAAATATGTCACTGATGATAAAACAAAGTACAGAAAATACTATTTTAAAGGACTGGTAAACCAACATGACTGTTTAAGTGATGCTGCTGATGATAAAGTTTTCTTTGTTGACGATTTTAGATTTAAAAAAATAATTTATTTATTTTTTAATTGCAAAGCTATGTCTCAGCGCATGAAGCAGCATGTAACTAATCATTTCATGTTACAACATTCTGTAATAAAACTTTTAGAGGCATCAAACAGAGAATCCTCCAATCCCTCCAATAACTAGGGAAACAAGAACACCTGGGCAGGGGAAGAGACACAGGTGAGCAGGATAATAAGGAGAGGCTCACATGGATCTACAGACACATGGTTAAAGTTAACAAAGGCACACCGATACAAAAACAGGGGAAAAGGAAACAAGAAACATGAAAAAACAACTGAAATAAATAAGAGAAGAACATTACAGCATCTGTACATGTAGCGGTAAAAAACACACACACACACACACATGCGCACATACACACACACACACACACACACACACACACACATACATAGACTGTCCAGCCTGCAATAGTGCCCATTTCATCTCAGTCTGTGTCTCAGTGATGATTCAGTGTGTGTCTCTGGCGAGGTGTCATCTCCACTGGCCAGCAGCACTGAGTCACCCAGCAGAGGAAAGCAAGACACCTCTCTCTCTCTCTCTCTCCCTCTCATTTCCTAACTCTCTCTCTCTCACTTCCTAAGTTTTTCTCTCTCGCCCTCACCCTCACCCTCACTTCCTAACTCTCTCTCTCTCTCTCGTGTGCATGTGTGTGTGTGAGCACGTGGCTGTTTTGGAGAGGGGCAGTGGTGGAGAGGCTCTTAGGAGCTAATGATGCACTGCACATGCTCCAGGGCCGCCTTGAAGCGGTGGCAAACAGTGGAAACATGCTGTGTTTTAGAGCATGTCTTTAAACACAAGGCCCCGGGACGAGCACATGACATCATTTTCAATGTTATTCTCATTTTTATACGAAGAACATGACTTACAAATCATGACTAGTGGTTTTGGAAAAGATTTATGTTGTAATGTTTAAAACGGTTTCCCTCCCTCTTGAGGTCCACCTACATCTGTGTGGGGTTTTGTATGAAGCAGTAATTTCTCAAGCGCAATTTATCCTTAAGAACTAAATGGTTTGTTTTTGTCTTTGCATTTAAGGGACTAATTCAGCAAAAAATCAGATTTACATTTTTTCCAAAAACAAATTTCTCTTTTCAGTTTTCAATAAGTTCTAATACATTCTAAATTACAGCATAGTGTAATAATATCAAGTTTTTAATTGAATTGCAATTAAACACTTGAGTTGGTAACACATTATAGCACAATGCATCTCTAAACAAAACACCAATACCAGATAGGTAAGTGCTATGCTAGCTGTACAGGTCTGCATCAACCCCAAGTGACAGCGACAAATATATGATAAAACCTATTAGACAAATATACAAACTCCACACACATACACAAGTTTACATAATATAAAATAGTAAAACATTATATTCTTTCATAATTAGTATTATTTTACAGTTGTTGCGATCGAAGAAACAAGAAAGTAGGGGGCGCTACAGCACACCTCACTACCTACATCCCTGCAGGAGCCCAAGACTTGTTCTGCAGAACTAGTTTATTGACTGATAAGTCACAACATTAAAACCCCTGACAGGTGAAGTGGACAACATTGATCATCCCATTACAGTGACCTCTGTCAGAGGGTGGGAAATATTAGGCAGCAAGTGAACCTTCAGTTCTTGAAGTTGATGTGTTGGAAGCAGGACAAATGGGCAACCATAAAGATCTGAGCGACTCTGACAAGGACAGCTGGGATAGAGCATCTCCAAAACAGCAGGTCTCGTGGGGTGTTCCCAGTATACAGTGGATAGAACCAACAAAACTGGTCCAAGTATAACCAGTGAGTCAGTGACAGGGTCATGGGCATCCAAGGTTTACTGATGCGAGTGGGAAACAAAGGCTAACCTGTTTAGTCTGGTCCTGCAGAATAGCTCCTACAGCACAGATGGACAGTAGACCCACTGTTTAATGGAAGCATATATTTTCCCTGTTAAAAAAATATATAAAGGTAACAGGGCCTGTCTGGCACATTTAACAAACATGTTGATGTGGCCAAGTAAGTGAATTTCCAAATCCTGCTTCATGATTGTTTTGTTTAATCAGCAATGTTCTAGCTCAGCGGACTCGTTGGCCAGGTTGGCAGTACATAAGCTACACATATGGAACTGAAGTGACTTCGTACATATAGATATCATCACTAGAACTTTACAGAGCTCACAGTGTTTGTGTCTGTGTGTGTGTTTTTGTGTGTACTGTTGCCCTGAGCATAGATGCTGGGAACGTCAACACAGATGCAAAAACATGAGCTTGGTGGAAGGTGTGGATGTGGAGAAGGTCCGAAGAGAGGCGGTGATCAGTGAAGGGGACTAGGGCAGGAGAGGTCAGCTGGGCCATGTCTCTGGGTCTGCTGCTGGCAGCGGAGAATCAAATGCGGGGCACCAGTGTCTTCAGGAGGTTCGTAGGTAGTCTTCTGCGTTTGATTCTGTAGTGAGAATGCAGAGGCGAAAGCATTATAGTTGAGTGGGAAAAAAAAACTACCGCGCAAGGCCTCTTTTATATTTGTCCCTCCATTTGTGTGGCTGCTGTCTGAGGTGCTGAAGTGGTCTGGCTGAGGCTGTCCATTCAAAACCTCTCCTGTGGCCAATTTGATTTTAATTTCATACTACCTTATACATTGTTCTTGTCTTTCTGTCTCTCTGAGTCTGTACAGTCGTAACATAAACAGTTTCCTCCAGGATCCTTCTGATTCTGAATCTGAAGCCAAAATACTATGACCAGTCACAGATGGATTTCAGGAGTGCACGTGAAGAAGGCGGCCTGGTGACCTGATGAACACCTTTTCGACACCACATGGATGGCTGGGTACATGTGCACCATTAACCTAGAGAGGTGATAATACCAGGACATACCAGGACACAACAAGGTATTGATATCCTGCACATTTAATTACTTACAGCTAGAATACAGTACTGTATTCACTCTACTGTTTTTTGTGGGCTGCAGTTTGTGATGTCCTGCCCTAATCCAGTGTATTGCTCACTTGTGTTTTAAAGTCTTGAACTGAATTTTTGCTCCCTGTTAAACATGCAGAAAGATCTCTGTAGACAGAAGACAGCGGACAAGTTAGAGCAGCCTGTGTGTGTGTGTGTGTGTGTGTGTGTGTGTGTGTGTGTGTGTGTGTGTTAGTGAGAGAGGCTTATTAACTTGTGCTTGGTTTTTCATATAAGAGGGCTGAGTCAGCAATGCTTGTTTTTTTTTAATGTGCAGAGACTCTGGCCTTTATAAACAGCATTTCCAGGCTGCAGCTGCTCAGATACACAGTGTACACAATATACAGGCTACATTTACCCTGGCTATTCAGAGATAAGAGAGATACGTTGTCAAAGAAATTCCCAATAAGGACTTCGATAAACTCTAATAAAAGGAAGCTCACCACGAGTCGTAATAAAAGTATAAAGGTAATTTATTTCTTGCAGCAAGGGAATAAGTCTAACAGAGCGTGTGCTTTCCAGGTTATACAGCAATAAGCAGTGTGTCTGCGTAACATCGTTGTCGTTAGGTTAGTCAAAACAAAAAGAATGTGTATCTTCTCCGTTCCCGGACACTTCCAGCTGGATCACTCCGTCCTTCTATCAGAGATACAGAGAAGACAGTACTCACAGAGAACATATAAAACAGAGGTTACAGGATTATAAAACTCAAAGGTTTCAAAGGCGTCTTGTATTTCCCTTCTGTCCTGTGTATGTGGATTTTATCTTTTTTCTTGTTTGTCCACTTTATGTTTCTGTTTCCTTTGTCAGGTTTGCTATGTTCAGCATCCCCAACCAGTTCTCTGTCTTGTCTTCTCCTAATCTCCCAGTTCGCCAGGCATGTGTAGCTCTCCTGTTTCACACATTATTCTCACAACCAGCATAAAAACTTTTCAAGATTTCTTTCACTTTAGGCCTTCTGTTGGTTTGGACCCGATGGCACAGCCTTTGTTACCTTCACAAATCAGTGACAAACATTCTGTCAAACGTTAGTTTGTGGTTTGTCCCTTTTTGGACCACTTTAGAACAGCGATTGCTGACTCTGAGATCCCCACAAACTTGTCATTTTGGAGAGGCTTCATCCCTGTTTGTACAATTTGTAAGTGCAGTGTGTGTGAGTGTGTGTGTGTGTGTGTGTGTGTAAAATGCACAGGTGTCTATTCTTTTCTGAACTATTGCAGTGTGCGTGTGTAAAACGTGCGTGTGCGTGTCTTATTTTTTTCCATGGCTATAAATTTATGTATAATAGACCGGTGTCTAAAACTGAAAAAACAGGCGCATTTGAGGAGCTCTCTCCTGCAGGTGAAAGTGAACTCCCCCTCCTCCTCACCACCTTTTCCTGCTGTCCCACTGAGCTTCAGAAGGGACATTTGCTACTGTCAGAGAAATCTAGGACATCACATCTAAATATCTTCCAGACGGCACCCTCATGGATGAGTCAGGTGATGTGCACACAAGCAGCACTGATCTGTCAGGCCGTCCTTGAGGTCTGCTGACCGTCCAGAGCACAGCCTTTCACTCCGAATGTCCTTACCTAGACCAAAGGAACACTAATGACAGTGTGTAGTCCACTGCCTCAGGCTCCAGTGTAAGCACACTTGCATTATAGGGAGATGTTCAAGATACATAATACACATACATTTTCTGAGATTTATGCTTGTTGGAATGGACAAAATCAGTAAAACACATTTTATAGGAGCCTAAGAGGAATTATGCTGCATTAATATTGGAAATTGGGTGGGTGGCGGTAGCTCAGTGGGTAGGATACTTGCCTCCAGGCCAAGAGGTCATGGGTTCGAATCCTGCCTTCAGCAAAACCACCACTGAGCAAGACCCTTAACCCCAAGTTGCTCCAGGGAGACTGCCCCCTGTAGTTAGGGAATGGAAGTCGCTTTGGATAAAAGTGTCTGATAAATGTAATGTAAATGAAATTCTGGTCCAGTGCTGACCTCTGATATTTGTTGTGTTAATGCCAGTACCCACACATTATTACAAGACCCTCAAATCCAAACACACTCGCTAAACCTGCCAATTACCAGCTGAGTTGAACCAGGTGTATTTGAGCAGCTAAATCACCCAACTGTGCTCAACACCACCCCTCCAGGAGCCAATCTGGCCATCCATGCATCAATAAAACCCAGAAAAGATTAACAAATCCACCTGGATTACCACAGATGAAATACAGATGTAATCCAAGGGTTACAAATGCAGAAAAATGTGGACAGTGCAACACGGTAGCCTGGTATTGCTGAAGTGTTCTGGAGGACAAAGAATATATGGTTGGTTTGAAAAAATGGTCCAATGTAAACATCTGTCTTATGCTGATTAAAACATGTTTAAAGTATCCAATAACAGAACAGAATGAGATGATGTCACTGAGGCTGACATTGAATCAGTGACTTGTTCCTTAATCAGTGTGTCACGACCGGGAGCGCAAGCACCCGGCCATGCGTCTCCTCTAAAGGATCGGGACGAACCAGGCAGACAGAGTTCCATGATGAGGTTTCAGGCTTTTATTAAAGAAACAAAAAGTAAAGCAAATAGGCGCGATGGCCTCCTTGGTCTGAATCCGAGCAGAGCAAAACAGATAAGGGAAATGGGGAATAGGTTGAGGTAATGGGAACACTGGGGAAGTGAGACACAGACAGACTTTTATACTTAGACAATCACGAGACTTAAACTGAAGCAGGTGGAACTAAGGGACACATAACACACAGACAGAAAACTACAAGGTCCAGAGACACGTGAAATGCATTCAAAATAAAAGTCCCACAAACCCAAACAAGACCCACTGAAAACAGAACAAAACCTAGAAACTAAAACAAAGGCAGTGGTCTGATCTGGCCACTGACCAGCCCGTAACACAGTGGAACAGGAGAAGAAATGTGTTGTCCCAAAAAAAATTATCACCCACAGTTTTGCCTGTTCTATCTTTTATGCAAAAAATCTACAAAATAAAGAATAAAGTGAATCAAATAAGTATTTTTGCATCATAGATAGAACCAAGAAATAATTATCTATAAGACTGTTCTTCTGTTTCTCCGAGCTGAAACAGAAAATGACTAGCAGTCAGGTACAATGTAATGAGAGTTACTTAGGAACCGGTGCTCAGATGAATGATACATTTATCAGAATCCTCAACTAATGAGATGGTGCAGTCAGAAATAACAGTTGTAACATTTACAGTGAAGTGATAGGTCTTGACTGGCTTTCTATAGCTGGTCTAAATCATTTTATGGCCTATAAATATTAGTTGCCCTGATCAAATCACACTATATTGCTGGAAATGTACATGCTTTATTGCTCTATATAGGACATGCTGTTCATTTCAACACAGTTATTGTTCATGCACACATTATTGCACATTTAATATTCCTTTTTTATCTATATTCCAAACTCAACAAACAAATAAAAATTGTTCTCTACAATTTGCAGGAAAAATAGTTTTGAGTCTTTTAAGGCTCGGTTCCTCCCAAGGTTTCTTAAGATGCTTTTATCCAATGTGAGGAAACACTCATGTTTAAGGACAGTTTGAGAACCAGAGGGGAGCTCTATCAGTCTTAGTGAGCAGTGCAAGATATTGGATTAGGTGAGGAGATGCTCTCTGAACAGTTGAGTCTTCAGGAGCTTTTTAATGCCAGAGAGGGATTCTGCTGCTCTGGCCACCTTTGCCAGCAAAGCCAGGCAATGTTCCTTGGAGGAGTGGAGGGACAGGTGATAAGAGGCGATGAAGAGGAAAAGATCAAACCCCCATAGGTCAGAACATTGTAAAACCTTCGCTGTAAAACGAAGGCCCCAAACTTTCATTGTAAAATGCTGACCTTTCAATTTTTATCACCTCTTTTTTTTATTTTTTATCATATGATCCCTCAGTAGCTGGGCTAATGATGAAACAGCAGGCACAAAAGAAGGGTGATGTAACAGCCTGACCCAGCGTGTCAACAAAACAAAGCAGCTCGTTATCTGACATAAGGGGTCGTGGAGGGGGTGAAGACAACATATTTACGGAGTGGATCTTGGTTAGCATTTTACCAGAAACCAGAGCTTGTTGACTGATTTCAACATTACTTAATAATTTCCATCAAATTCAGTTTCTAACTGGTCTAAATATTTAAAATGCCATCCACAAGAGAATGCAAAATGACCTCTAGTTCCTTGAATGGCACTGTACAAATTATTATTATTATTATTATTATTATTATTATTATTATTATTATTATTATTATTAACAACAACAACAACAACAACAA
>JBBPDC010160146.1:0-18854 GCA_037974485.1 Hemigrammopetersius urotaenia | reverse complement strand
GATCACATGTGAGAATTCTCTGGGCAGGTAGTATGGACGGAGCCCTGCTGCTACCAGCTCAATGTCCGGGCTACAGATGAGCTTACGGCGCTGGTCAGAAACAACAAGTAATTTCGTGAGTGCAGTTTAATGTTTAATTATCTCCATGACAGAATGGTATGTGTAAGGATGGGTGGTTTTTCTTCTGTCTTCTCACATTTGCCTTGGGGGGTTCCGCAGGGTTCGATTTTGCGACCTCTGCTGTTCTCTATTTATATTCAGCCACTGGGTGATATCCTGCAGAAGTATGGAATCGGGTTCCATCTTTATGCCGACGACTGCCAACTATACTTACCTTTGGATGACACTGGAGTGCGCTCAATTAGAAATCTTATGGATTGTCTCAATGAAAATAAAACAGAGGTAGTGTTGTTTGGCCCGAACAGTCATTTTGATCTGTCCAAGGTTGACTGTGGTGAATTAAATTCACACCTGAGTGTTTCTGCAGTCAGTCTTGGCGTGAAGATTGAAAATGCCTTCTGCTTTGATGCTCATGTTGGCGCTGTGGTTTCTTCTTCTTTTTATAATTTGAGACGCTTGGCTAAAGTAAAGCCATTTTTGACTAGACGGGATCTTGAGACTGTTGTTCATGCCTTCATTACCTCATGCCTAGACTACTGTAACTCTGTCTTATTTGGAGTTAGTCAGAGAACTGTAGCTCGCTTGCAGCTTGTTCAGAATGCTGCAGCAAGATTCTTGGAGGGTAAGCGAGAATATGAACATGTGACACCAATTCTGGCTGCTCTACATTGGCTGCCTGTCAATTTTAGAATTCGTTTTAAAAGTCTTTTACTGGTGTTTAAAGCACTGAATGGGCTGGCTCCGGCCTATCTGACTGAGTTGTTGCAGCCATATGTCCCTGCTCGGACACTCCGATATGAGAACCAGTTGCTGCTTTTGGTTTCCAGAACTCGGCTGAAATCGAGAGGGTGTTCTCGGTGGCGGATCCAAAACTATGGAATACACTTCCATTATCTGTTAAGCTCTCCTCATCAGTAGCGGTTTTTAAAACAAGCCTGAAGACCTATTTCTATAATCTGGCTTTTAACTCTGTGGGTTATCTGTTACTACTACTTTATATGATTGTACATGATATATGATTGGTTTTATTATTCTACTTGTCTACAGCACTTTGGTGACATGATTCATGTCTGTAAGGTGCTCTATAAATAAAGCCTGAGTTGAGTTGAGTCTGTTCATTGTAAATGTAATGCCACAAATGTAAATGTAAACACTTAAGATAACTCCACTAAAGTGTTATAACATGGGAATGCTGGACTGCATCTGCCAGATATGCGTCACAGGGCAGCAGCCAACATACGGTTGCTTTGTGTTCTTTTGACAGTACTAAAAATGTATACAGTTATATTTTATATGGAAATTCAGCTGAATTTACATTCATATTTATGTAAATTAGTCAATTATATTTTTCTTAATAATTTAGCTCTAAAATGCATGAGGATATTTGCAGTTTCTGTTAAGTTGCGGGGGTTTCCACAAACAATTATTAATATGACATATGCTTTGTTTTTGCTCCAGAGGTGGATAGTAGTGGTTAAACAAATACTCTCAGATTGAAAAATAGCAAACAATAAAGTTTAACCAGGGCTAAATGGTTTGGCATGGTCTAAATGGTACCGTAGCTACATTAGCCTGGTAGCTCCAGCACTTTTAGTGTCACACATCAACAGCGTCACTGATTTCTTTTTATTTAGACTTTGACAAATATTTCTGAACACATTCTTGAGTGTCTTCTGCTTTTTAAAGTAGCACAGAAGAACCAAAGCTTCTTCTTTTTTTGTTTTGTCATTTTTTTCAGTCTCTTCTTTCTGTCCGTCTGAAATAATCTCTGTCATCCCAGCCCCATGTCCACGTCCCCTGACCCCGGCCTCTGTTCCCTTATCCCACCCCGGCACTGTGAACAGGACGGTCCGAAACGGTTACATAAGAGAGAGAAATAAAGCAAAGACAAAAAAAGTAAGGCCACACGATAAATTGAACACTATAAGACATCAACAGTTTAGTCGTCCAGCCTGTTTGATTTGTCCCAGGAGTGCTTTGTCCTCAAACATCATCCGAGTCCCAGGAGAGAACTCGAAAAAAAGGAAAAAGAGCCAAAAAAAATCCCCACACATAATGGCCTGAAGGAGCGAAACTCTCACTGACTCGCTTTTTTCGCTCTGACTCGATGCTCCCTGCTGCCTCTTCATGTAGATAAAACATTACAAATGCACACTCTCACTCGTCTGGTCCAGTTTTCTCTCTTTTTTGTGAATCTTCCTCTCACTGAAAAATGGTCCAGCAATGTCCAAGCCTTTGACCTTCTTTTAAAAATCTACACTAGTTTCTGGTTTTGCTTCAGATTACGTCACTGTGGCTACAAAACCTCACACCTGGAACATTTATTTTTTTTTAATTAAGGATGCACAATGATTTCTGAGCCACACTGGGATCTGCAGGTAACAGTTAAAGGCCCCATATCCCATGTTTTTTGTATTTGATGTTTGAAATTCATTTTTCTGCTTAATGTTTACTAGGGTCACGGGTATCTGGAGCCTATGGGTGCGAGAATCACCCGGAGGGGGGGCCAACCCAACTCAACCCCCCCCCCCCCCCCCCCTTTAAGGCGGATATTTATGTAAATGAGCTTTTTTGACTGGCTGTACTGTAACACTTGTCTCATACAAACTTCGGTCATGCCTACAGTCACCTGACAGTGGGAGAATCCTTAGACCGTGGAAGAAACCCACGCCCTTACCAGGAGATCATGCAAACTCCATTTTCCAACATTTCTTTGTCTTTAAAACTGCTATTTATTTTTACTGTATATATGTATATATTACTGAGGTCTTTTCTGATTGGTTGTCCTGTATTGCAGCTAGTTTCAACTGAAATGCTCCATCTGACTGAATAGTTAGTTGTAAATGCACTTGTTTTGTAACATCACAAAACAATTAAGAACAGGCTGTATTGCAGCTTACTGCCCACATATGGGCTCTGTGGAAAGATAATCTAATGATCTCCTTTAATTTAACAAGCTGTTTTTGGTACTGTGCCTTTAAGGCTGATATATGTGTAAATTAGCTCTGTTCTGACTGGCTGTACTGTAACGCTCATACAAACTGCAGTACATGTAACAGAAGTGTAACTGGATGGAGCTAAGGAGCTGTGGGTGGACTGTAGAAGGATATATGTTAATGAGGTGGATTGTTCAATTCAAAATGAGCTGTTTTAGCAGCCTTGTTTTGGTATATGGATTGTACAGATGTTACATTTTGACTTTTCTTACAATGAAGAAAATAATTCTTCACGATATGGACCCTATTTGACTGATACTTTTAGTCAATATTTGATGATTTGTCGACAGAAATAAATACTAAATGTCTCTGTAATGCCGATACAGGTGGATTTAGTTCAAGTTTATACATTTTATGTCTCAGTGCATTCTGAGTTTGAACATATTTTCAAAGTATATTTTTATTGGTAAACTCAAAATAAAAGTTCTGTTAAAAAGACTGTTCTTGAACTGTGTGGAGCCTTTACATCATGTGGAGTTCTCATATGTGGTTCTTTACACTTTCATTTAGAAATGCGGTTCCTTTAAGGAACCTATGTTTTAAAGCATGTGTATTTCTGTTGGTCCCTTTTATCATAAATGAAAAAAAACCACAAATTGCTGCTTTTTCAAAAATGTATTGTATGTATTGTTTCTTGTATGTATACAAGAAAACTGCAAAACATGTAACTGACTGGTTTTCAATGTTTTATAGTCTGTAGAAGCACATTTAACCACAAGGGCTCAATCTATTGGATTTGAGAGACATATCAGGACTGTCTTTAGTGCACATTAATATTCACTTTGTATTAATCGTGACGAAAGAAAAGTATCACTCAGTTCTTCAACATCCCACAGAATGGTTTATAGATCATTGGACAAAATTTCCTTTTTCAACAGGATAATGATCTCGTGTTTTTCAAAAATGTGTCAAAATTATATCCAGTCCCAAGATAGTTTAGAGAATAATGTGTTCTCCCCAATCTCCAGATCTTTCTCCCACTGACTGCAGGGATGAGCTGGAATGAATTCCAGCAAATAAGCTTGAAAAGGTTGGGACACAAGTTATTTCCGAAGGTTGCTGAAAAGGATGTGATGAATCTGTGAAAACTTCTCTTACAATGCATGTTGTTACACTACAAAACCAGTCAGTTACATTTGTTTTACGTATTTCTAACGATGTAATACAAATTTGAAAGAGCAGCCCATTGGTTATTATAATAATTTTTAAATCTGAGGGTGAGCCTTCGGGGCCTGTAAATGAGATGGTTTTAATGACATTAGAAAAAGTATTCGTTCAAAACAGGCTGTTTTAAAAATAGGAAAAACCCATTTGTGAGGTGTTGAGGTTTTGATATGACAGTGACAATCTGACAGCCAGGTTTAAAAAAAGAAATAAATGAATCAATAAAATGGGGACAAAACATTTTTTTCATACATTGTATCCATAAATGAAAGCTTTTACATCAGAGTGACTACAGTAAAGGCCGAATGGCACTACTGTACCACCGTGTGAGAGGGCGGTGGAGAAGTTCATGTCCATGTGGTGTGACCGGATGCTCCATCACTTAAATGAGTTGAACGTCGAGGCAATCTGTGTTTAGACACCTCCTCTTTTAAAAACAGACCACTCCTTCCGTTGTAATCTCCGATCTCCATCCTAAATATGAACTCCTTGGGCTCATCAGTCCCAGCATCAAGAGAACCATCCTTAGATGAGTCAGCAATGCTAGGCTAACTGATAACCGATATGCTGCCTCTCTTCTCTGTTCGAAGGTGTATGAGATGGGTTGTAAGACATAATCACACTTAAAGAGGAGAGAGTAGAATAAATGTCGGCTTTCAAGGGTTTTTTTGGGCGAGTGGGGGGGTTGGGGGTGTTGTTGTCCATTGGATTGTTCTTGGCATTGTAGACTCCAGGATGTATTTACAGGACCTGACTGACTAGCGTGATGGACAGGATCACGGTCACCACGGAGACGCTGGCGGGGGATGCAGATGACTGTCTGGCTCTGTTGTTCTCCGACTGGTGGGAGTCCATGGAGTCGATTGAGCCATCCATATTGGGGTCCAGCATGCCCTGTAATAAAAGACAAACGTCAGTGAAATGTATGATGGAAAAAGTAGAGGCTGTTTAATTTAAGGGTGAACAGGCGTTCTGCTGGGTTCTGGTTTATTTTAAGGCAAAGTTTCCCAAAAAAAAGGAAAATCCAGAATTCTGGATTTTCTAGGGGTAAAGGTGTTGGCCCTCTAATCAGAAGGTTGTAGGTTTAAATTTTAAACCTTTAAAAGTAGGTTAAAAGTAGGTTAAAACTGCTAGTGTCACCACTGAGGTACCCATGAGCAGGGTACCGTCCCCACACACTGCTCTCCGGGCACCCCTCGTTGGCAGCAGCCCACTGTGAAAATGCAGAGAAAGAATTTCACATTGTTCACATTGTGCTGTGGTGTGTTCACGTGCGATTGTAAGGGTTAAAGGTCCCATGACATGAAAATTTCATTTTATGAGATTTTTAACCTTAATACGTGTTCCTCTAGCCTTCCTACGGTCCTGCAGTGGCTATAAAAGGTGATCATCCTGCTCCACCGTTGAGAGAACGACAGGTCAGATGGCCCGATCTGGAATTTGGCCCGTAGGTCATCATACGGAGAAAGGTTTACATCCCCTTTCTCATGCTTTGCCCGCCCACAGAATTTCGCCCCCCCTCCTCTAAAAAATGCTATGTATGAGAGACCACTTTATCCTCTAGAGACATCATGGCTTGCAAACGAGTGAGTGAAGCATGGCAGCTGCTCTGTGCTTAGATGTACAAATGAGCACAAATGTATTTTTTTAGTTCCTTCATGTGAGCCACTGAAGAATTAATTTTATTTTCACTGGAAATGCGCCGACACAATACAGAGCTAGTCTTGCTGAAAGGCTGAAAATTAAGTCTGGATCATTTCCAACTCTTAGCTACAAACCTCGGACAAGTAAGTCAACGCTATATAATTTAGTTGCTTTGCTGTATATGGTTACCTAGATTTTTACCTTTATGATGTGGCTGTAACATTAGCTCTGAAGCTAACAGCTAACAGCTAACAGCCCAGTTAGCAGGCTACTGTCGCAAATGTAAAGGTAGAGTAATGCGTAGTGTGTGTTATTTGGGCAAACTGCTGTTAGTGTTATGGTGCACACAATATCTGCCTTTCCCCTCATTGAAATTACTATGAGCACCTCTGCAAACCAGGGTGATCAGATGAGAATGAGTCTTACAGCAATAGAGCTATAGGCACTGATATCAACTGCTTGGCTATCAAGGAAATGTCCCGAATCTCACGACAGAGATACAGTCTTTTACCAGCGATGTGACCGCTGTAGCCATTGCTATACACTGTAAACATTATCTCATGGTACAGTGGCCGCAAGCTAGACCCTCCCCTACATACCATCCACCTTACTCCGCCTCTCTCCTCCTTGCTCTGCCTCTCTCCTGATTATCATTTAAAGTTACAGACACAGACATAGCACGTCCTCAGGACATCTCATTGTGGGACTGGCTCTTAGTGTCTGTAATTCTGCAACAAGACTTCAGATACAGTATTAGGGGACCACTAAAACCTATATAAAAGCATAAAAAGTCAGCATGTCATGGGACCTTTAATAAATTACATTTAAAAATATTTTTAAATTATTTTTCCAGCAGGCGACTGTCCAGGGTGTACCCCGCCTTCGCCCATTGCAGCTGGGATAGGCTCCAGGCCCCCCCCCCCCGACCCTGAATGCTGGAATAAGGGGTAGATAATGGATGGATGGATGGATATTTTTCCAGCATGTTTCTTCTAAACAGAACCAAGCTCAGTTTAACATCAATATGAGATTCTAACAATTTTCTCCCACTTCTTAAATTCAGCTCCTGAGAAAGAGCCTTCCTCTAATCGGCATTATTAAATCTTAAAATTAAATTTATTTTCTCTTACTGCTCTGATCATGGATTATACACCCTGAGACATTTCTTCTCAAATTCTCTTTAATTATCTCAAAGCACATCATATCTTCTAAAGTAAACCAATATATTAGCTATTTTAAATTATTTTTTATATTTTGTTTGTGTATGTACAGTAAACCCCTACTTATTCAGCAGTTGTGGATTCAGTCGCTCATGTATGTTTTTAGAACTTAACTAATAATTGTTCGCAGAAACTCACATAAATTCACAGAAACCACAGATATCCTCCACATTTTTTTTTTTTCGCTTTTCTGATGTCCAGAGCACGCTGCCACACCCCCTCATCTCTGGTTAGTTTTTTATGTTTGGGAAATCAGACACCTGAACAGTATGAGTCTCTGCAGCTCAGCTGCTTTATCCTTATTTAGCTGCTAAATCTTTCACCAGTGAATGCTACTGCAGGCCTGCTCTTTTTAGTTGCTGGAAATTGAGTCAGACAGACCTAATGTGCCTCAGTAAACACTCATGCAGTGACCAGACAGGAGAAGTGTGATGGGCTGAGTGCGTGTCCTTCTAAAGCTTTTTCGTTCTTTGCTCCACACAGGTGCATTTTTTTTCAGTGGTTTTCAGCCGAGCTCAACCCAAGCTCCCCAAACTCCTCGTCTAGGCATTTCTGCTGTGCCGGAGTCCCCAGCACGCCTGAGGTAATCAAAGTTCTGCAGCTGGAAACAAGCAGAAACCAGCTGAACCTCTTACAGGGCCAGAGATTTGAGTCTTACCTCATCTGCACATTCAAAACTGTTGGAGGGAGAGCACTTCTGGCCACCATCCTGTGAGAATAGAGAGACACGAGTACGATTATAGTCTACTGTAACTCCAGCACATCAAAATAAAACTGTTTCTTTGTAATTCTCTGCATCTTGTTCTTGGAGATGCTAATGTTGTATCAAATGTTGGTCTCAGGGGTGGTGGGTGGCGGGTTACTGGAAATGTTCTGAATAGTTCAATCTGCAACCCTTGATGTCTTAATACACACCATCACATTTACTGTGAAAGTCATTTCACACAGTATGCGGTGTCTTCAGTGAATCATGTAAAAAATACCTCGGCTCATTTTTACCTGCCCCGTACGTTCCCAGAGCTGTACTTGATAAAGTGCAGGGAAACTATTTATCTGTGATGGTCTCTCATGGAGTATCAAGGGTGGAAATTAAGGGCCATGGTACTTATGACCATGTTTGTCTGACTGTCCAATCATGTTTGTCCAACCATATCCGACCATGTTTACTTGACCATGGTTGTCTGACCATAGTTGGCCAACCATGGTTGATCAACCATGTCGGACTGTTTGTTCAACAATGGATGGCCAATCGTTTTGTCAAACTACGTCTGTCCGACCACATCCGACCACGTTTTTCTGACTGTGTTTGTCTGACCATTTTGTTTGACCATGTCTGAACCTGTTTGTCTCACCATAGTTGTCTGTGCTTGTCTGAACATGTCGTAGATGTCTGAACATTTTTGTCCAACCGTGGTTGTCTAACCATTTTTATCTAACTATGGTTGTCTGACCATGTCACAGATTCGTGAATTTCAGTTTAAACATTCTGTGGTAGGGTTTGTTTTCCCACCCTTTGTTAAGATGTGGCACAATGTTCCAGACTGAGCCATAGCTTTTATGTGGCCCACGTGCAAGATAATATGCTACTTATAAATACAGTGTAACCATGGAAATGGGTGCAGTGTCAGCATGGAAATGGGAGCAGCGTAACCAGAAAATGTGTTTACTGTCTTCATGGAAATGAGAGAGATGTAACCATGTAGCCCTAACCCTAACCCTAACCCTAACTAGGGAAGAATTGGTTGCGTGTAACCATGGAAACATATCCATGAGTGCAGTACAACATAACCATAGAAAGTAGAGGAGGGAACAGAAAAGCTGCATTTAAAAAATGAGGACATGTTCCCAACATAATTTCAAAGTGCTAAACAAGTCCAAACTGAGTGAGAGACACCTATATTAGTAGTCAAACTACAGATGTAGGAGAATGTAACGTTGGCAGTCTTGCCCAAGGACACTTATTTGTGTAGTGTAGTTAGTTTGCCCCCAATGGAGAATGGTGAGTGGGGGGGGGGCAGTGGTGTTACCCAGTCTGCAAAGCATGATTTACATTTTACTTTGAATTATTTTCTGCCTGTTAAACTGTCTTATATTTTGCATATTGAATAGAATAAATGAAAGAAATATGAGCAAATGTTTCACTGTGACAGGCTGCAAAGTGCCTAAACGTACAAGCCTAGATAAAGGAGTTTCAGCCACTCAGCATTCAGCACCACCAGTATACTGATCACCGCCTGATCATATGGAATCATCTGCTCCTGTTTCTTCACTGGTTCAGGACTTAAGTTAGAGGCTCTTTGTTCTGCTTGAATGATTCATACGTAGGCCACTGTGTGTCTTAACAAATAAAAAGATCCCTCTGAAACTGGTCAGGTTCAGTAATTGGCTTGAAAATGAGAGTCTCTGAAAGACCTGTTCCTCAAGACCACATTAAGTATACAAGAAAGTCTGGATATCTGGAAGCGAAATGAAGAAAGGAAGCTAATACTCTTTATACGCACTTGGTACTTCATACAATGATCATTTCCATCCCAGGTTCAATTTCAACACATAACACTCCAAATACCAAAATAAACACCAGAAGAAACAGGTAATGGAACAGCCCACCCATGGAACAGTCCACCCCTGTATTTTCTGCAGGCACTTATAAGGCCAGCCTGAAGCGAGCTTGGGTCCTAGGATGGGGTGTGTAAATCTCCTGAAATTACTGGAGAAGATCCTGATAGGCAACTGTAACTCCTAACAAGCAGCTCAATCATCTGACATCAGTTGGCAGATTGATACAGTTCTGACCTTTAAAAAGACATTACACTGTTTAACAGGAAGAGTTGAATCTGGTCCTTTCTACAACAGCCAAGAGGAGTAACATCCAGAGAAGGAGAAGCAGTTTGGACCCTTACTGTCCCATCAGGAGTTAAGGAGGCACCCAGTCTGTGGAGGTAAGTACCAAACTAGTGTGCTACTATAAGGCCTCCTCTCTCTTAGACAAGTGAGGAACCTAGAATCCCTATAAACTGAAAATAAATAGTAAAAATCACCTTGATAGTTTGTAGCATTTGGTTAAATAACCCAATTTTCTTTTAAAAATCATGAGAACATGTGTAGTTTAACATAAGGTAACTATGGAAATCTGTGTAAATCAGTGGCTGGAAAAAATGTGTACATGTATGTAGTACACACCACAATAAAGGAGGTGTCCTTTTATTTCCTTTTATTTGCTGTCTCCAGATGCCAGGAGTAGGAGACGTCAGAGACCTAAAACGAGTCCAAAAATGTTTTGTCTTTAGAACCCGTTTTAACTTCATGCAGCTTTATCCACTTTTTATCATCCTTTCAGCTTCATGAGGAGCAGCTTGTGACACGTTTCCAACAGGACTTGAGAAATTCACACGTGTCAGTGAAGTGTGATGTGGGGATGCTGTACTAAGATGCATCTTAAAAACTGCTTAAATGCGGCACTTTTAGGAAAAACAGAAGAACAGAAGCCCAGTGTTTCTGTTCTGAGGGCATTGTTTCTTGCAGTTTATTAAACTCTGGGTCGGTAAATCTCTGAGTATGACACAAGCAGGCTGAGCAGAAACAGCAGATATGATTGGCGTCACTCCTGAGAGTGAGGGTTAATTCGAGTCTAGAGTGCTGACACTGAGAGACGCCGTGCAGTCTTGGCCTTTTGATCACCTCCTGCACCTCTGTGCTACGCTGAGAGTGCGTACGTATGTGAGTGTGTGTTTAACTGAAGGAAAACATCCTATCTGTAATTGTTATGAGATTGTTATCAGAGTGAGAGTGTGATAGACAGAAATAGAGTGAAAGCATGAAGGAGAGAGCGAGAGATTGAGACCGAGAGTGAGAAATGGAGAGCGTGAGAGAGAGAGAGAGCTAGAGAAAGAGACATTGAGATGGATAGATACATATTGAGAATGAAAGATGAAGAGCAGTATAAATAGTAGGAATTAATGAGAGATAGAGAGAATAGATATATAGAGAAAGAGAGAGGTGCAGGTGTGAGTGCCCTGGTTGTACAGAAATCTGAGTGGAATATTGATGTGTAATATTTCCCATTTCTTGCTCTGTTCTTAAGTTCTGTCTCGGCACTTTCCTGCCTGAGAAATGAATTTTGATGCACAAACAAGAATCTGCTTTTGTCGACACGTGATGTTGCTCCAGCACTTCACTCCACTAAAGGAAACGGCGTGGCGTTGTAACGGCAGCAGGTTGAGTCAATTATGAACTGCATATCAGGACAGACACTCCCCCTTTAGAGTAGTTAATAGATATATATATGTGCTGCTGCTATTGAATTAAAGTGGGTTTGATTCTAACTGCATGGTCTGATATTTCTGAAACTCTTCTGCGTTTTGACAGTGACTGTAATGGGGACCCCCCCTTCCCCCCCCCGCCCCCCACCACCACCTTCCTCCATAAAATGAAAATCCATTTGGTACTGGAAATGATCAACGGAGATCTGCTGACCACTGACAATTCAGTTCTGTCTGTACTTTAGCAGAAGAGGACCTTTAGAACCTGTTAGGCCTTTATTTTTTAAGTTCATTTTTGTTCAACAGAATCATGTCTGCTATTGGTTGGAAACAACGTTTAGCATTTCCAAAGCGATCTAAAGGAAATGTTTGCATGTCATGGCTTTTTGTTTTATTTTTACTATATTTGTTATTATCTGAATCTGATTAGTGTAGTGGATAACATTGCTGCCAGCCAATCAGGAGAGCAGGTTTCGATTTCTGGGTAACAAAACTCTACACCAATAACAGTCTTTAGATACACCAGGTTACACCAACAAGAGTCATTGGGCAAGACTCATAACACTAAATACACCTACATCTGTGAGATATAAAAACTGTAAAAGCTTCCCCTGCCAGCAAGATCTTTGTTTCCCCGGGTGTTTTTGAAAACTGGCTGCTCCTTCTGAATACAAAAAGAGGGCCCTGAGTTGGACAGGCAGGAGTCTGGAATGTGTGACTGGTCTCTGATTTTCTCTTTTTTTAAAGGCTGTTCATGTGGCTGTTTAAAAGAGACAGAAAATTTGCCACTTTTCTCCAAAAATGACAGGTTGTGTAGAGCCAGCATTACGCCGGAAATTGCAAAACCAATAATGTGAAATAGTGTTCCAAATAAAGGACTACAGGAAATAAAAAATATATAAAAAAATCTGTGAATTGGCCACGTGGCAGAAAAGCGGAATGTTTTTGTGGCTCCGGAGACACAAATAAATGAAAACAGCAGCATGAAGGACCTTCAGCCAAACTATCACTTTATCCAGAAGCTGTTCTAGAGAACCCACACCTGCAGCACCCTTTTCTAGAGACCCCACTCCTGCAGAACCCCGTTTTAGAGACCCCACTCCTGCAGAACTCTGTTCTGGAGACCCCACTCCTGCAGAACTCTGTTCTGGAGACCCCACTCCTGCAGAACTTTGTTCTGGAGACCCCGCACCTGCAGAACCCTGTTCTAGAGGCCTCGCACCTGCAGAACCCTGTACTGGAGGCCCCACCCCACTCCTAAACCCAGACAGGAGGAGCTCATTCAGTTGGTAATTAGCTGCCAGATGTGGGCAACCTAGGACTGGAAGTGAGAGGCGGTGGTTCAGAGAACCCGTTTAAGTTCTGACCTTCAGGTTGGCACATGTGGAGAAGACGCAGGCGGCATCCACGGGCTTGATGTCATTGGAGCTGATGACTGGTTTGGTGATGATGGCTGGCTGCAGGTTCGGACGCTCAGAGGGCGGAGCCGACTGAGACTCAGTGATGGGGAGGAGACCAGCATCGACTCCGTAACCAAATGCCATAATTGCATTTCCTACACACACACACACACACACACACACACGCACACACAGTGCAGAAAGACAAAACAAGGTTAATGATGGATAGACTGACAGACAGACAGGCAGACATATAAATGGATGGATGGGTGACAGGGTAGAGGGATGGCTGGAAGGAAATGTGAGGAAGGATGGATGGATGGATAGATATACAGACAGACAGATGGGCATACAAACGTATAGACAGATATAGAGATACAGATAGACTGACAGGCGTACCGACGGATGGATGGATGGACAGATGGATGGATGGACTGGAGGAAATTTGTGTGCTGCAGTAGCAAAACACAAAAAAAAGGTAGCGTGACAAATACAGTTTACACACACTGCTTATATTTGCTTCTGTACACACACAGTGCAAAGACATGTTCACATTCAGTGATGTGTGAAGGGATGTTCGTTTAGGGCTGTGTGTGGGTGGAAGGTGTGTAGTATTAGATTAGTGTGAAAAGTGTTTGTGTGTAAATCAAATGTGGGTATCCTCAGTGGTATGTTATGTGTCTTATTGTTTGTGTGTTAATATTCTGTGCTGTGGTTCTGAGGACGCTGATCAAATTGTGGTCTTTTCAGCAGAAAAAATCTCCAAGAGCACCCACAGAGCAAACAAGTCATTCTGATGGAAAACAAAGGAATGGAAAACAAATCCGGATCATTATGGTGTCAAATCTGAATCCTTTTGGTGCTTTGGTAAATAATAACTATAATAATAACACTGTTCATATTTCGTTCATGTGATGTGATGTTCTAGCTGGAGTGCAGTTACTGGATAATTATTCCACCATGAAACCTAATAAGGAACCTTTTGTTATCTTCATCATTGCTGTGGCAACAAAACCAGACTTTAAATCCTTTTATGTAAGATCAGTAATTCTGGTCATTTTTCTGTTGTTCAGTTCTTCAGGCCTGAATCTCAAAGTGTAAGGAACAGATTGTGTTTTTAAAAATCAAATTGCGAACGTGTGTCAGAGCCCGTCTGGCTGAAGGTCACTTACAAAATCAGTGTCTGGACATTTAAGAAAAACATCTGAAAGCTTGAGCATTCATTCGAATGTTGAGATTAAACGAGTTAATTAACAGTAAAAAAAAAAACAGCTGGAAACAGGCAGACGATCGCGTGAGGATTCGCCACGTCACCCTGGACTCACTCAGACACGCGTTTTCCCTGAAGTCTCGCAGGAAAGCCTCACACTCCATCTCCTGGTTACCGCTGCCACGGCAACTGCACCACGGCGAGATGGTGATGTTGGTGTGGCTCGCGTCCACATAGTTCGGGGTCACATCCGAACCTGATGGGGCCAAGGACACACACACACACACACACACACACACACACACAGGCTAATTATACATGCCACTTTGATTTAGCGTGACTCTGCTGATGACCGATCTGAGTTTGTGCTGCTGTCCTTCAGGGGAAAATGTGTCGACCTGCTTGAGTCTCAGGGCGGAAACTAGATTACAGGCCAAGCATGACTTTTGATCCCAGGCAAGGTTGATAAACCCCTAAATGTGCAGTTGTGTGCAAAAGTTTTGAGCCTCTCATTTCTCCATGTTTTGCTTTCAAAGATAACAGACTTTCTTGTATATTTAAGATCAGACACTTTCCAGTCTAACAGTAAACATTTGTTCCAGTTTCATTTAATCGACTAAATATGCCAGAGATAAGCTAGGTTGATAAATCACAACAGTATAAATTTACACCTAAATATCTATATATTACATATACATTTTTGTTAAATAAACATGGTGAATATTGGCTACTAGGACAAATTTCATTTAAATAGTACTTTTGGTTGGGAAACGAAATGATAGGTGACCCAAGGCTTTTTCACAGTTCTGTAGTTGATCAGTTTCTTTAGTTTTTGCTATGAGGCTAATTTTGCCAACAAGAACTGGGAGACATTTTGGCTACACTCAGAACCCAGTGTCAGAAACCAGTTCCTGCTAATAGTGATGCAAATTCAAACCAAGTTTTCTGTTGGATCTTCTGTTTTATTTGAAGATCTGTTGATCTGAGCTGAATAAAGATCAGAGCGGTGAGAGAAAAGAAAGATCTTAAGTTGGGCTTAGATTAGAAGAAAGCTCTTTCTCAGGAGCTATTCAGATGAAGCAGACTGGACAGAGAATCAATATTTCTTTAATGTGTGCTGGTTGCATCTGGGGTGGTGTTTGTGTGTTGAGTGTGTGTGTGGTGTGACAGTTTAACCCAAGGTGCAGAGTAAACCTGATCTGAACCTCAAATCTAGGAAAGCTTTCTTTATTAAAAATCATAATTCCCCCATTATGTGTTAAATAATCCGTATAAAGAGGATTTTTATTCTTCTCATTTGAAACTTGAGAAGGCCTGTCTTAAACACTGTTTATTTTCTGGCTCCTGATCTGAGTTCAGGCGATAATCACTCACCGATCAGCCCAACGTACGACACCAGGCAGCCGTGATAGTTGTCGTTAGGGCAGCTGGTTATTGAGTGCGGAGTCGTCTGGCAGTTCATGTGGAAATCTGCCAGTCTGGATCTAAACCAAAATAACAAGCAAACACACAAACCAACAAACAAATAAATAAATAAAGGTCTAAAACACTTTTCACACCAAATTGAGATAAATTCATAAATAATCCGTCACTCTAAACATCAGCTCCACACCTGCGGCTGATAAATCTCCATCAAACGCCCAATATTGGATTATCATCTCACTGAACCCCCCCTTCTTTTTCTCTCTGTCCTCTCTGTCTGTGTCTCTCTCTCTCTCTCCGTTTTCTCTCTCCTTACTCTCTTTTGCTGTTTTCTTTCTCTCACTCTCTCTTTTGATATTTTCTCTTTCTCTGTCATCTCTTTTTCTATCTTACTTTATACATCTTTCTTTTTTCTATCTGCTCTCTCTCGCCTTCTAGTCTGTCATTTTCTCACTCCTTTCTGTTTCACTTTTGTTCTCACTCCTCCCTCTTTCTATTTTGCTTGCTCCTTTCTCTCTGTTGCATTTATCCACTTTTTCTCTTTCTCTCCCCCTCTACCTTTGATTTTTCTTTCACTCGGTCTTCTCGTTCTCTTTTGTACAGCTTTCTTTCTTTTTTCTACCTGCGCTCTCTCTCTCTCTCTCTCTCTCTCTCTTACTTCAGCATTCAAACATGAAGAAACTCTGTGTATTAATAATTGGTATTTTATTTAGCAATAACTGATGAAATTCTGGCCAAATGGTATTTCAGACCTATTGTTCAACAAGTATTCTGTGAATGTCAATGAAAATGGTCTGGATAAAAGAAATTCTTCAATTTCATCAGCTGTTTCTCACATTTTTATAAGAGCGACATTCCTTTGAAGATTCATGTCATGGCTACAGTTGCTTGGTGCGACAAGCTTTAGAGAAGGCTGGTAAAAATATCATTCGGCCTAAAGAGTTCAGGGAAGAGTTTAGAGTCGCTGTCTGATTATGAGTTTCTGTTTTTTAATATTCTGGACTGTTGGACCCTGTGCCATACCCTGTGGCGGAGCTTGAGCTAGCTCAGCCAGCCTCAAACGGCCGCTCCTAGGGGAATTTGTAACAGACTGGCCATGCCTGATATTCCTACTGTAGCAAATAAAATGACCAGAACACACCCTAGTGTGCTGCCAAAATAACCATCGGCCCACCAGACACGTGCCCGATGGCCAGCTCAGCACTGTACTCATGATATATGCTCATCAACTTGATCTATAGAATGTATACTCTGATTGTATACATATTTTCTTAACGCCGACAATTATTTTATGCTGCAGAGTTTTCTTTTTATTTTTTGAATGTTTTTCAGTGCTTCACTTCACTTTAACAAGGACACTTGCTACTGAACATACTGACTGCTTCTGCTGCTCCCTGATAAAAGAAAAATGTTTCTGCTGGTACCTGTTCAGAAAAAAAGAAAACCAATTCCTAAATGTTAACTTGCTGTTGCTTGGAAGGTTCCTGATATACTGTTCTGATCGTGGCTGTGGACCTGGGTGCCGGTGTTCTGAGGATTTATGCTGCCTTGTCAACAAAAAAAATCCTACCACAGTCAAACTGACAGCAGAGTCTATCGATTCATAATACCCTGCCAAAAAATACTCCCTTTAAGTTTAGACAGTTCATACAGTTTATAGTGATAAGAAATGGGCAAATAATCATTATAATGGTTATAAAGCTGTAATGGTTCCAGCACCCATGCTTTGAATTCTGAGGGTACCTTGTTTTTCTATAACAAACTAAATGTGAATGTCTTGCAGTGGCAAATAGCTTTGGTTTTATATTTAAGTTGAGATTTACAGAATATTTGAACTGCACCTGTGTATGTTAAAGGGAACACTGCTGTTAAAGTGTTTGCAAACCAAATGTTATTGGACTTTTGTTCATATAGCAGTACTTTTAAAATAAAAGTGCACAATACACAAATCTCATGTGCTGTATAGTGTTGGTCACTGGAGGTGTTTGCCCTTAAAAGCTTTTTAAAAGCTGTTTTTGAATGAGAGGGCTATAATTGCGGCTTCAATCAGAAACATACAGCACGCAGGCAGCTGGATTACATCATCCGTCTGTCAAAGATATTGTGTCCTTCCGATTATCTCAAAGTTAGGAAGCCTTTTTTTTTTAACCATATGACAATATTGTGAGGCAAGGCTTCAATCCAGGTGGCCCTGGAAAACAGTACTCATCAGAAATCATGAATCAAATCGGAGATCGGTGCCATAATGCCCAAAACAGAAACTGGTGCCCAATTCGACATTGCAGGCCACAAAGGTCATGACCCCTGACAGCAGCTTTACACTCTTTACAACCCTGACCTGTCCGGGGTTGCCTGTTCCAGCCTAATTCCCCTCTGCCGGGAGTCCATGTCCCAGAACAAAGACTGGTGCTGATGCCACGCATTCCTGGCACTGGCGGAAAAGGTCATCCTTTCTGCTTGGCCACATTGAGATGGAAATGAGCGGCGCCGGTAAACATGCTGCCGACTCAAGGGAAAGTGCGAGAAAATCATCAATTAAGGAGCAGCATCCGGTCAGACGGAGGCAAGGCGAGGCAAGGCGTCGAAGGCTTTATGGATTATTAGCCTCTGCTGGATGAGTTCCTCTCCTCCGTGGAGCTGAAGCATGTCGGATAGATCTCAAAAATGCAGTGGCAATTTCGCCGAAGAGGCTGGAAAATATTTAGGGGGCTGTACACACACACAAAACACAACACACTCGAGTGCTGGATGGAGAGCCTTGCCTGCCTCGCCTTCTTGCCTACGTGACCATGAATGTAGCAGCATTGCAAATCAGTCCGCCTGACCCCAAACCGTCAGTCTGTTCCGCATAACATCTCTCTCACACACACACACTGCAAAATCTCAAGCTCTATTGCTGGTTTAATAACCCAAGGGAAGGCATGGTGAGCGCATTAGTATGTATGAATTATTATAAAAAACACACACACAAAGCAAACAAATATAAGCCAATATATTCATAATTACGCTTGGCAATGGCTGATGATGTGCAATACAAAAATACTGGCGAATGCATGGGTTCCCAGCGATTGATTTTGGGTGTTTGGGTGAATAAAGATTGAACGGGGACCAGAGAAGGCCAGAGCAGCTCTTTATCTATTCATTGGCCTGTTAACTAGCATTTCAATGCCTTAATACATATATTTAAGATTCTAAATTCTTTGCCACATACAGTTATGAGTACAACATGAATTTGAAAAGGCTGAAAGCGAGATAATAGAAATATAAAGAGGAGACATTCCAAATAAACACTAGAATTATAAACAAGAGATCAGGGAGCAAATGTAATAGAGCAGATTATCGGGTGAGATACAGTGAGGTAGAGAGGCAGGTGAGATACAGTGAGGTAGAGAGGCAGGTGAGATACAGTGAGGTAGAGA
>JBBPDC010160130.1:0-11030 GCA_037974485.1 Hemigrammopetersius urotaenia | reverse complement strand
AGGAGTGTTACTTGTGTGCAGGTGTATTAGTGCTGAAGGAGTGTTACCTGTGTGCAGGTGTATTAGTGCTGAAGGAGAGTTACCTGTATACAGGTTTGTAAGTGCTGCAGGGGTTTTAGTGCTGCAGGTGTGTTACCTGTGTATGTGGAGGGGAGGAGGACTCATCCCAGGTGCTGTGGACGGCTTTACTCTGGGAATGGCTGGAGAAAGACAAACTTTACAGACAATGCTGATCGTACCGAGCACCGACGCACACACAAATTCACTGGTTTCCTTTTAGCACTAGAGCTATGAGGCTACTGTAGCTAATAGGAAATGGAGGTGACCACCTCACCGATTAGCATGCCAGATGAGCAAAACCAGCCTCAAAAAATTAAAAAGACCCAGGTACCCTACAATCCTGGTCCATAAACAATAAATCTGGCCTGTGCAAAACTTATTGCACATTTTATTTTTAATGTATTCCAGCAAACAGAAATTGTGCACTTAAATTTCCAAAAAAGAGGAGGATGGAGACCTATTTTTACTGAAA
Source organism: Hemigrammopetersius urotaenia (assembly GCA_037974485.1). NCBI lineage: Eukaryota > Metazoa > Chordata > Actinopteri > Characiformes > Alestidae > Hemigrammopetersius > Hemigrammopetersius urotaenia. The sequence goes on along the minus strand of JBBPDC010160130.1, from coordinate 10,498 downwards.
ATTTGACAGTCAGTGCTGTGCCGTTACCTGGCAGGTTTGTAGAATGTGGCTTCTTCTCGTTGCCTTCCCTGCTGTTTTAGCCCCTCCCTCTGGAGGACGGTCTTGACCTTTGGAAGATCAGCCATAATGGCATACTCCTCCCGATTCAGACCAGACGAGCCAGCAGACAGCTGGCCCGACTCAGACGAGTCCATAGAACTCTGAGAGGAGGTGTGTCTTTGCATGGGAGGGGAGGGGCTTCTGTTTCGACTGGATGATCTCCTGGAGTCAGGGGAGGGGCTGCGAGCCCCTTGGCTCCGCCTACTGTGACTGCTTACTGCGTTGGTACTTTCCCACGCCACATGCGCGGGTTTCTGAGAGTGGGTGACTGGCCGGTTTTCACCATTTTTCTTGGATGGGGAGGAGCTACGGGAGATTGGTGGGCTGTGGAGAGAGTGGGTGGAGCCTCGCCATGACTCTGTGCTGCTGTTGGCTGGTTTCCTTGAGTAAGAGGGCATCTCAGCTTTGGCCTTGTGTAGGATTGGCTGACTGGCTGACTCATGCCTTGCTTTATATGGAGAGGAGAGTTTAGATGGAGAGTCCCAACCACTCCTACTGTAACTGCTGGTCTCAGATTTGCGAAGAAGGGAGTGGCTAGGAGTTTCATAGCTTCTCCTTGCAGGGGAGGGACTGCGGCTGTCATGTCTGCGGCTGTAGGACATTCGATTCAGTTCAGGTTTGTGCCGTTCTGATGAGCCTGGTGTTTCATAGCCCCTTCTTGGAGGGGAGGAATGTCGACTCTCTTGGCTGTGGGTGCGAATGGAACTGTTGATCTCCGATTTGCGTAGTGATTGGCTGATTGTCTCAAGGCTCCTCCTTGATGGGGAGGAACTATTGCTGTTACCGCCTCTGACATTCACCAAGCGACTCGTCTCTGACTGGCTGGACACACCATAACCCGTCCTGACCGGAGATGCACTTCGGCGACCCTCAAAAGTCTTGCCTAAAAACGACTGGCCGGCTTCATAGCACCTCCTAGGTGGTGAGGAGCTACGACTTTCATGTCCGTGACTGTTTGAAGAACTGTTTGTTTCAGTCTTCCGGAGAAGTGATGAGTGGCCAGAGAAATCATTGTTCCTATGTCTGGATGGAGAGATGCTCTGGGAATTTCCACCATGTCCAGTGCTGGTCTCTGCCTTACGTAACCCGGCTCTTAGATCAACATAGGAGTTAGACAGAGACTTAGTAACACTACTGGCAGTACCCATGGAGTTGGCGAAGGTCCTGAAGCTTTTCTGCTGGCTTGTGGACTCAGATGTACATCTGTAGGAACCCTGAGTGGGGCTTCTGGACCTTTGGTCATGTCTTTGTGTAAAACTGGCACCCCCACTTGTTCCAAACCCCCCACCTGACCCAACCCCCCGAGAGGGCAGAGATGAGACTGACTCAGTCCGTTTGAAAGGGGAAAAATTTCGAGGAGGGGAGGAAGAGCGAGAGAGGCTGGAACCTTGTCGCGCTGAAAATAACATCCCAGACTGTTGGTTCGAGGATGAGTAAGAGGGTCGCACTCCTCTTCGACTTGACGCAGCCAGTGATTCAGCTTGCTTGAAAGGCGTAGGGCTTGGGGACCTTGGGCCCACCTGAGCCTCAACCTCGATGCTAAGGTCCAAAGGTTCTGGAGAGTAGTTTTCTGGAGGTTCTAGATCCAGCATCTGGACTTCAGTGCTCCTCCTATGAGAAGGTACGCCTAAGTCTGGGTTACGGAATGGGATGGTGGCTTTGGGTTCAGGGGTACGGTTACTGGGCAGAGGATGTCCACGTTCTGAATGCCGATGGGGAGGTGGGGGGCTTTTTTCTCTGAATGTTCTAGCACCCGCTGCCCTGCCTAGAGAGAAATACCCACTCTCTCTGTCCCGGTCCATCTTTGAATTCCCTGCAGAGAGACAGTGAAGAGTTACGACGTTCACACCAAGCACATGTGGTGAACTCTTCCACATTATATCTCTTTCATCTGGGTGTTTGATTTCACACTGTAGTGGCTAAATTCTGACACATTATACACAGGGGTGACATTTGACTGGTCTATTACTCTCCCTTTTCCTTCCATTGCTGGCAAAACAACCTAATGTTTATTTTTTCTCCCTATCGCACACATATATTGTGAAAAAAGGTATTAAATTTGTCTACATTTTAACTGCTCATTGCCTAGAATCACATTAAAATGAATAATTTACATTCAAAAGTGTGACAGAACAGAAAGGTTGACTGTGTGGGGGATCTCTGAACAGCCTTTCTGACTCCTAATCAAGTCCCAGTTTATGCCTGTTGAATTAAGGTTGGCGTAACCTGGCCCGGAGGAACACCCAGAGGAATCATTAGAAGCATGTAAGCAACACCCTTGCTTCGTCACTCGGTAACTGAAGCCATCAGAGTGTGGTTTGGAGCCTTCCTCACCATGAGAGGGTAAGGAACAGCGTCTAAAGCTCTCGCGACTCCGTGCCTCCTCCATCCACGCGCCAGGGTTTGGACGGTGGGGTGGAGGCTCCAAACGTGTCATCTTGTGGTGATGATGGGGAAGGAAGTCTTCTTCTGGAGTAGCAGAATCACAGGATGCTGAGTCGTCGTCACACTGGCTGTAATGAGAGAACTAATTTTGAAGCATTACTTTAATACATGTGCGACCTCAGTGAAGCTGAAGGAGAATTTAAGCTTGACTTTACGGAAAAACACTGAAAGCTGAAATTGAAATGTGGTAGAGGACAACAGCATCAACTAAGTCCCTCTTCTGCAGACTGTTACTAAGGGTTAAACACACCAAAAATATTCCACACTCATCAATCAGCATGGGGTCCCTGGTCCTGGTGACCCTACACTATGTACACTTTTATCTCATTCAACACATCTTTTCTACTCATTAACTAAAAGAGCTCCTTGTCAGCTCAGGTGGGTCAGAATCAGAAAAACACAAACACATGCAGAGCACTGGTCTTCAGGAATGAAAACCCCTGCCTCAGCAGACACAAGCCCCTTCAAGCTAAACAATAATCTGTCAGCCTTTTCGCATTCTGCCGCAGAGCACAGGTGAGTCTTACCTGTCGGAGCTGCAGTTGTCGTCTCCGTCGCACAGGTAAAGGTCACAGCCGGGGCTGAGGATGCAGAGAGATCCTCCGCTCACATCGCAGTAGCTGCTCACCACAGACACCTCATCGGATTCCTCCTGACAAGACAGCCAATCACAGAGCAGAGCTGAGTGCTAGATCATCCAATTGCAGCTGCCAAAGAAGGCCCGTCTGATATCCGCTGTGACGTTTGGGACTCAGGTGAGGAGGTTAAAACCCAGCAGCTCAGGAAAGCTGCTCCAGCAGGGGTGGGAGCAATGGCCTGTTTTGGGATTTGTTACCCAAGTCTAATCCTGGTGGAGCCTCACACTCTGCTCCAACGACTGATCTGGGGTCAGTTTTACTGACATTATGCTTGAAAGAGCTGAACAGCACAGACACACCTGATTCATACACATCTGAGTGTCTTTCCCTCCCTCTAATGCAGCCAGGTGTGTGTTACCCTGCAGTAACACGAGCTGAATATCTTCATCATTATTTAATCTCTCTCTCCCTCCTCCATCTCTCTCTCTCCCTCCTTCTCGCTCTCTCTTCCCTGTAAGATTAAATGCTAGGCATCAAACTTAGTACTCCCACTATCGGCCAAAAGTGGCTAAATGAACCCGTTAAACTCAGACTGACCCGGAACCCAGGGTCACTTTCTGTCAGACTATCTCCAACTAGGGCAAAGAGAAATTATAGTACACCCTCCCAACCGCCCCAACCCCCACTGCCACCTTGGTCCAGCATCCCTCCTTCTCTCTCTTTCTCTTTCTTTTTCTCGCTTTCTCTCTTGCTCTTTCTCTCTCTCTCTCTCTGTATTGTATTACTTGTGATTCCCAGAGCAGTGAATGATCTGCCTTTATAAATTTGTAATGTGAAAGCACACACACACACACACACACACACACACACACACACACCACTGTACCTGTCAGGACATCCACTGATTTGTGTTGCTATCTCAGTAAAGCTGAGCCTGAACCCACCCTTAAACAAATGCCATCTTCTATTTTGCCCAAAAAAATGTTACATTTGTGGTGGAAACAGTAACATGTCCTCATTGCCACACTGTCCCCAATCAACACTATCCCTGACTTCCACACTGCACCCCCCTCTACACTGTCACCCCTCAACACTGCCCCCTTCCACACTGTCCCAGTTCTACACTCTCTCCACTACTGCACTGTTCCCATTCTATACTTTCCCCACTTCCACACTATCCCCACTTAAGACTGTCTCCACTACTGCAGTATCTAACTTCTACACTGTGCCCAGTTAAATACTGTTCCCATTCTATACTGCCCCCACTTAAGACATACTGGATACTGCACTATCCATCTTCTACACTGTCCACAGTTAAATACTGTTCCCACTACTGCACTGCCCCCATTCTATACTTTCTCCGCTTCTACTCTGTCCCATTTTTTGTCTCTATAGGAACTGATCCCATTTTACTTTTTCTGGATAAAATGTATAAGTCCAGGGAATATCTGGTCTGAGGTCAGTCAGACTCTGGAGCAGTTCTGAAATTTATCAGGATTTCCCGAATTACATTTTAGTTTGAGTTTGATGGAAACAGGCTGCAAAGGTTAAACATTAAAAGGTTATGCCAATGTTCTTAATGCTCTTCAGCTTCACTGCAGAACCTTCTTTAGCAGAACATTCCTCAATGACCTGACCAATCAGAGCTCAGCAGTGACCAGTCCCTCTCTAAAACAGGCTTAATATTGATGGCCTTCAATGTTTATTTCAATGTTTTGATTATTTTTAATATTCTATCCAACTTTTTTTTTACAGTGTTTCAGAGCAGACTCTCATCCATAAATGCACAGTAAACCCTCGTGTTTTCGCGGTTCAGCAGTTGCGGAGTCTTTCGCGGAGTTTCCCTTAGAACAGAACTAATAATTGTTTGAAAGTAGCCAATCCAAAAAAGTTATTTATTTTTCTTTGCTGCTGATTGGCTGCTGCCCTGTGATGCATCTGTGCTGTCCGGAATTTCCCTGGTGGAGCGTCTCGAGTGTTCTCGCGTTTTTCGTCTTGTTCTTCTTAAGGTCCTATTATTATTATTACTGTAAGTTAAAGTAAATTATTTCTCTATTTACCCTGCTTGTACCAAAGAAAACACACTTGCATGAATTACAGTACAGTCTATACAGGGATTATATCAGTATTTTACATTCTAGCACAGCAGGAGACAGCAGTCCAGTGTAAACTGTACAGTACATATACAGGTTTACCTTTACATTTTCTTTAAGGGTATTTTTATTAAGCTGAGTTTAAAATGAAACTATTTAGGTTTTAACTATTTGCATTTTTTCATTATACAAGGGTGCTCTTGGAACATTTACTGTATTTACATTTCGACTCACCCCATCTCTCTATTACCTTGTTGCTGGTCTCTTTCTCCTCCTCTTTCAGTTGCTGAGCCGTGTTGATGCTAATGTTGTTCTCCACTGTGAACTTTGCCTGTTCAAGTGTGTGTGGCGTGTGTGGAGGTGTGTGTGCAGCTGTGTGGGTGTGTTTGAGCCGCAGGCAGTCGTGGCAGCGGGACGAGTTGAAGATGTTTGGCTGAAACTTTGGGCACACGAGTTCATCACCGGTGAAGGGCATTGTGGGTAGGAATACACACTCATCACACGCTGGAGAGAAAGAAGGTCACACACATATACACACTGGCCGGTACTTCTGACATCACACACAGACACACAGAAGTTGTACTAATCCCAGCAACAAAAAGTTCTAGTTTTAAAGGCTCTAATGTTTGATTTGGGAGTGGTTATAAAGTCCTGAATCATTTATAATGTGTGTGTCTGGCTGTGCAGACTACAGATCAGGGATGCAATCCTCTGGAAAACACACAGTAATAGAACTGTAATAAGTGAGTTATTACACCTTCAGTGGCACTGTGAGCAGATCACTACCTAAAGAGTGAAAACACTGAAGTCCTAAACACACTCACTCACACACATTCAAGCAGAGCACAGCTCACACACTCCACTTCCTTCTGAGGTCATAACTGATCTGAATACCCGGTTTGGAGACTGGAGACCATATTAAAGTCTTACCTGCTGCAGTGGTGTCCAGGCTGGCCGTGTGTTTGAGTGTTTAGGGTGCAGGACAGCAGCGTGCTTCTTCTCCACAGTTACTCAAGCTTACACACACATGCGATTGGCTGGCGGGACAATGGCTGGTCCACAGTGTCCCTCCACACAGTTCCCGAGGCCTCGGGGGGGAGGGAGGGATCAAATATCAGCCGCCAGCCAGATGGTGCACTCTCCAATTAATTAATGGATTAATTAATCAATCAACTGATCAGACAACAGACGAACAGCCTGTTCTTTAACCAGGTCACTTTATAAAGGCGACCAGTCTTTATCAGAACCTCACAAACCAATGAGCTGAACTTCTTCATTAAGCTGGATCCAACTTGTGGATGTGGTTTAGGACACAGTATGATTAAAAAAGTGCTGTAAAAATGAACTTCATTACAGGGGAGCAGACTGAACTTCAGGAACAGGAGCACTGATCTTGAGTCAGCTTCTATGACATCATAAATATCTGATCCCACACCAGTCCTGCTGTCGTCTGAAACAGACACCTGTAGTGCAGCTAGTGCGATATGGTGTCCTAAACCACATCCACAAGTCTGGTCCACCTTAATGAAGAGCTGGATGTGGCTTCACAGTCCAAAGACTTTTGGGTTTGTGTTTATGGTAAAAGATACTGACTTCTGAGGAAAAAGAAAAAATCATAGACAACCAGCTTCAAAAGAGCCCTGATCAGCACAGAGTGGTTAAAAAGTATAAAAGAGACAGATTTGTTATAAAAACACCTTTAATTAGCACCACTAAAGAATATTTCACACTCATCAGAAACCCTTCCCCTGTAGCTCCACCTTGCTGGAGAACAGTGAGACACTGCAGCCCAAGGTGAAGGAGTAGAAAAATAGAACCAATTTGTGTAAACGGTGCGTTTGATGTGAAAAAGTTCATAATAAAACACTAATTTTTAACATTGGAAGTGAATGGAACCAAAGTCAAAAACCCAGCAGTTTTATTCACTATGGACCCCCAGTGAATCTCTACATATCATATATGGATATCATATATGGTTATACGGATATTGATGACTGTAAAAAAGTGAAAAAACTGAATTAAGTTTTAGGCCTAAATGCCTCAGGTGTCAGACGGTGCAGCCACAACCGTTCCATGGAATAATTTTTTGCTAGGAGCTTTCAGATGCAGATATCTGGATCCATTCACAGTTCCAGTTTTGACTGAGAGTTTCCTCTGTTCGTCTTAAACACTGAACTATGGAAGAATCCTGAATTTTGGGGGACCTCCCCTCACGTCTCCAGGGGAGTTATTCAGTCTGTGGAGAGCGTGCGATGTTAATGGAAAAGCAGCTTATGCTGATATTAAACCTCCAGCATTGTGAGAGTCTGAGCGTCAGCAGCGTGTTCCTCTGAACTGCCCTGCTCTGGTTACTTATCACAGGTAAAAAGCGCCCCCTGCTGTAGCAGACACTTTATTGCAACAGAGTCCAGATGTTCGACACCACAGCGATCAGTAATTCATCTTGTCCAGCTGTGGACCCTGTCAGTCCTGACTCCGCCCCTTTCCACCAGTGCGCTTGCGCCGCTGTTTCTTTGTGGTGCGGCCCACGCGGTGCTTGCTTCCCATGGCAACCGATGAACTCTTCTCAATATGATGGCCCCGCCCCCTGGCATCCTGTTTACCTTTCTTCCTCCTACTATTCTTCTGTTTGGTGAAAGCCTGGAGTGAGGCAGTGAGAGACTTAATCCTGGGGTGGGTGGGGGGGGGGGGGTGAGAGAGAAAGATTAAGTCTTGGTGAAACATGGCTAAACTAAACGGCTTGTTATTCGTTTGCACTAAAACTGTTAAAAGCAGGAGTGAGAAAAGGTTCCGATACTTTTTGGACAGAAGAGGATTCCCAGCTTTCTTTGGCAGCGCCTGCATCTTCTCTTCATCACCTTTCTCCTCATCCTCACTCTCCTCTGCTTCCTGCTGAATGACAAACATTTATCACACAAATCATGGAAGATTTCACAGCAAGGATCAGGTCCCTCCGATTTTACTGCTACATATTTAAACTTCCTTTCGATCTATTAAAGTGCCATTTCACCACTTTCCTGGAATTAAAAAGGCTTACAAGTCTGTGAATATTCAACGCCCTGTCCACACTTTTTTTTTAATGGAAACTAAGCTGCACAGACAGCCAAATCCTCGTCCCAAAATCAACATATTTCCATACATCTCTTTATGAAGCCTACACCAGTTTGGCCCCACTCCTTCATGCTGAAATTCTAAGCAGTGGTCCCGTGCGTGCCGTCTTTTAAATGAGCTATAGTACAGGGCAAACAATCAGAAAATAGATAATTATCAAATCAGAAAAGGGTAAAGAGACCCTTTAAAAACACCTCAGCCAACACCTCAGGTTTACTTGCATATTGCAGCTTTCAGTACTTCAGAGTCAGTTGTGAATTGTTTGATGATTTTTTTCCCTCTCCAAACTATCCCTTTACCACCCCTGTGCTTCACCTGAGGGGTCAGCAGCCGAGCGTTGGACAGGTCGAGGTCACTGATGGTTGTCACGGTGACTGTGTGATTGGGGTGGTTATACTGCACACATTCAGTTGTGGCTGTGATGGCATCCTCCAGCTCATCAGCCCCCTCTAAACAACAAACAACAACAACAACAACATCATTACAGGTGTAGAGACACACACACACACACTCTCACAGACTCAGACAGACACACACAGACAGACAGACAGACAGACAGACAGACAGACACACACAGACAGACAGCTTACCCAAGGCCTCCCTCCTCTCTTTCAGCATCTTCAGGTATTCTTTATGTCTCTGTAAACAGAAACAGTGATATTTATGCAGCGTTCACATTAACAGTAAAGGTCCACATCCTCTCTCTCTTACACACCTCCTCTCTGACTCGTTTCTGCTCCTCTTTAAGTTTGTTTTTCATCTCCAGAATGGCTGCTTTCCTCCTCTCCACCTTCCTCTTGTGGAAGCCGGTGAGAAAATCTCTAAAAAGCGAGAAAGTAATCAAAAACACGTATTTCTTTGGAACTCTACGGTCCACCTTAACAGGTCCAGTGGTGCCTGTGCGGCACCTCAGACTGCAACACTACTGCAAGTACATTTAAGGTGGACCGGATAATGAAACCCAGTTCCACACTTACTGTCTCTCCTTATCGTCGAACACCAGCACGCACTTCTTCTCCCCCCGCTTGGCTCCTGGTTTACCTTTAAACCCCGGTTTATTCTGCTTCTTTTTATTTTTCGCCATGTTTTCATCCGTCACTTTCCGCCGACACGTGGGACACTGAGTGTGCGCGCAGCCCTCAACACAGTCCCACTGCCAGCACCGCAAAACTACGTTCCGGCCTTAAATATCCCATCTTTACATTTTACATTGTTTTAAATACACCTTTATATCAACGTATCATAAAGTGTTCAGTTGCATTTTACTCTGATATATAAATATATTAGTAATTTTTGATTCACTTTACACAGGCTGACATTTGCCACAGAGGTCAATGATAATGTTAGATTTTAAGGGTAAACACAACATGAGACTAAAGGTTTTTTTGTTTTTTTTTAACAAAAACCAAACACTAACATTCGTTGAAATATGCATACTTGTGTAAAAATTTTAATTCACCACAGAAACAGCATTCCCTCCTGCGCAGATACACTCAGTCAACAGGGGGCAACATTATAGGAGATCTCCACTAATGTCTTGGTTTAAGGTGAAAAGAGGGGATTCAGAGCGAGTCAGAACTGTTCACAGTGGAGGTGAATGGAATCACACGTTACTGTAAATGCTACTAACAGAAAGTTATCCCATTAAATGGTTATTGTCGTTGTTCTGCCAGTTTTGAGAAATGTTTGGTCCTAAAACTAAACCCATTCATGGTGTAGGGATACATGCAGGGTATCGTGAGGCAAAATAGTCGCCAGAGAACAGTGATTTAGTTCAGATTCACTATTTTACCATCGTCAGAATAACACTCAGAGACATGTGGAGCAGTGAATTTAACTATTTGTGCTCCATTCACCTCCACTGTAAAGAGATCAGAGTCTCTGCAACGAACCGTTTCACGCCAAACACACTGAACTCTCTCTGTGTTTGGGGGAAAAGATAATTATATTTTAACCCTGAACAGGCTGGTCGACAGAGACGATTCTGCCTTGAAGTCACCTGCAGTTCTGGGGGACTTTAAAAGTCAATTCACACTGTATATATATTTTTTACTCATTACCTCATCTGGAACAGCTCATGAACCAGAACACATCTGCTTAAAATTCTGTTTTTAAGAATGGTTATGATTGCAGGTTTTGTTTAAATGTTGCAAAGTACTTATATTTATATAT
>JBBPDC010160102.1:1272-16167 GCA_037974485.1 Hemigrammopetersius urotaenia | reverse complement strand
GCACCCGCTAGTTAGTGCGCTTCAAAATCACCCGATAGTTAGTGCGCTACAAAATCACCCACTAGTTAGTGCACTACATCCAGACACTGTTTACTGCATGGAGAGGGGAGGAGTAGGTGTCAACAATCTCTCGAAAAATTACAAGCTGGAAATCATCTACAGTAGATCGGACGCTAACATTAGCCGCTAGGTGCTATCACAGTATTTACCGTCAGCATTTGATTACGTCTGATGAGCAAAATACTTCTCAGACGCCTCGTCCTGACTCCTCAATGTCTTGTGAATGTTAGCGCGCTAGGATAGCTACCCTTAGCAAAAAGTAGTACACTTGAAGTAAATTTTATTAAGTATGCTTGAGTATAAGTATAGCGAGTATCTGGCCCATGTACTCATAGTGTACTAGAAAGTATACTCATTTAATACTTCTTCTGGCTAAACTGGGACATTTTTAAGTTTATGAAAGTATACTTTAAGTATATTTTATATGGTACTTTTGAATTTTCAAAAGTATAGTTTATATACTTTCCTTATACATATCAATATAAGGCAAGTGTATTTCCCTATACTATTCTGAAGTATATAAAATACAGTATATAAAGTTTTAGTATAAAATAAGTATATTCGTACACTTTGATTAAACTACCTTTCGTTAAGGGTACAGAAAAAGCTTGCACGCGGGAGTTTAAAACCCTTCGGTTTGTTTTACATATATATTTTTCGTGTGTATGGACAGGCGTAACTTGAATAGCCACAATTTATGTGTATTTAAAATGTACACTGTTAGCATAAGAAATGCTGCTATCCCCATCATGTTAGAAGCTACTGTGTAACATCCAGAGTGAAATTAACTAAACATCGCCGCCCCTTGTTCACTAGTAAGCCCCCCTATATAGAAAACACTATGTAGTAAATGCGTGAGTGAGTGAACGAGTGCTTGTGATTGTTGTGCCCTTCCTGAACACAGGAGAGAGCTAAAAAGTGCAGAGTAGGTGGCGCTTCAGGATCAACTCCCAAACCTCAGAGTGGAATCAGTTACAAATTCCTTCTGCGCCTGACTTTCAGATTTCGGGACGTCTCAGTTAGGCTCGGCTGGACTCCTGTGAGCGCTCCTTTCCTGCCCCTTTGTCTCCTTTTAGACACTTGTGACTAAAGGCCACTTTGGCCCGTCACGGTTTCACGGCTTGCCAGGCCCCAAATGGTTTCCGACACACGGCTTTATTGGGTTGGAGCTGCTGCCTCGCTCCCCTGCGGCAGGGCTGGAGCAGGCCTCAGAGGTGAGAAGTTTAGGAAAACAGTGTCTACTTGTCAAGACTGCCGTGGGATTGCAATGCTCAGGATAAAAAGTTCTTATGAGAGCCAGTGGGCCAGATTTATAGACAAGTGCTCCAAATGTGCCATTATTGCCACAACAGTATGGACTCAGAATTTACCTGTAGGTCCACTAATGGGGGCTTTCCACTGACTGGTACCGGCTCTGCTTTTCCATCACTAAAATCTGGTTCCTGGTACTCAGGAGCATTCTTGGTACCACCTTGGCCGAGGTCCACACCCTGCTCCCCAATACAGTCCCCACACACTGCACTACAATATTGTCCCCTCACACTGCTCCCCAATATCGTCCCCACACACGGCTCCCCACACACTGCTCCCTGGAGCCCCTCATGATTCAAAAAGCTGAATTTCACACTGTGTGCTGCGCTCACGCTTGACTGTAACACAATCAGTAGAATTGAATAAAAGCGAGTCGAAGGCTAAAAGAGATTGTGGTGCTGATCCATTATTTCAAAACATTCTACAGAGGTGTAACTTAAATACTTAAATACTAACTACTAAGACCACTTAATACCAGGGGCCACTTTACTGTACTTTACTTTGCTTTACTTTAGTTAAGCCAGTAGTTGTTGGCCAGGACCTCAGAGTCCAGCCGTGGTTCATGTTCCCTCAGATTTTGTGTGAGTTTCCGAGCTCAGTGGCACTGTTTCCTGAGAAACGCTGAACTGCCTCTGCGCTGTAAGAGTATCTCCCTGCTCTAATTGGAGCCAGTGTTTGGCAGCGGCTTCTTGTTTGTCCTGGCTGGGCTTTAACCCCCCCAGCCCCCCCCCCCATCCACTCACGAAGTCCCCCGCAGCCCTTTGATGTGACAGTCTCCGAAGGCCGTCCGCAGATTCATCCGCCTGCGTGTCACTTCAGAGCCTGTCTCACCAGTCGGAGTATGTCACGCCGGAGGAAGACGCACACACCACATACACTTTAAAGGCTTTTTATGGACCCAAACCTCTCTTAGGCACCCATGAATCATCTTTTTTTTTTGTTTTTGATAAACAGAGGAGATTGAGTGACACTGAAAGACTCGCTGGGGCCGGGCTGGTCTTCTCTAGAAGGTTCTGGGTGGAGGGGGAACAGGCCGCAAGCCGCCTGGCAGAACAGATGCCTGTTGTCTGGACGGTGCATATTTCTCGCACCATGTGTGTGTGACTTGGTCTCTCTCAGCAGGCTGTGTGTGGGGTGTGTGTGTGTGTGTGTGTGTGTGTGTTTAATTAGGATGAGCATGGGCCACAGGAGTGGATGTGTCGGTATCTCACCGTCTGTTGGAGCGCAGGCAACGTAACCTGAGAGAGAGAGAGAGAGAGAGAGAGACAGACAGAGACAGAGAAAGAGAGTGAGTGTGTGTGTGAGTGAGAGAGAGACAGACAGAGAGAGACAGACAATCAGACAGAGAGAGAGAGAGACAGAGAGAGAGAGAAAGAGAGTGTGTGAGAGAGAGAGATAGACAGAGAGAGACAGACAATCAGACAGAGAGAGAGACCGAGAGACCCAGACAGACAGACAGACAGACAGACAGACAGACAGACAGACAGACAGACAGAGAGGGAGAGCGAGAGAGAGAGAGAGAGAGAGAGAGTAATACAGAAAAGAAGGCCCAGGTAGAGGGAGATGAGGGGAGAGGAAAATGTCTCTGATGAACGAAGGTAAACACCAGATGGTGACTTTGGGTCCTTCAGAGCCTCCGGCCGTCAGACGCATTGGCGTCCATCACCTCACTGCTGACCGCCGAAACACCGGCGAGGCGATCAGACATGGTGCGTCCTGTCACACACACTGATGGACCTCCATGTGCCAGTGAGTGTGTGTTTGGGAGGGAGATGGGGAGGGATAGAGCGAGGCCTTGCTTGGGTTGCAGGGTGCCATAAGATAAACAGAGAACGCGGACGCAGAGCGTTGTAGACTAAACAAACCCACCATGCGCACGAATCCGTCTTCCATCCATGCCCTCCGGAGGCAGACGGCTGTCTCAAGTGGTTAGGAGTTGCTTTATAAGGTCTAAACTCGAGTCTGAAACTAAATAGTCCTTCAAAACTTTAAAACAGAGATCGGCAGGAACGTGGGAACAGGGGGTGGTGAGGCGGCCGCAGCGCCCTCCAGATTCCAGAGCCTTCTAAATAAACAATAAATAAATAAAGTGACATTACAGAAATTTGAGTGTATTTCAGACCTGGAAGTGCTCTTTGGAGGTTGTGTTGATAACACCTGCGCTTAATTTGCCCAAAGGAAAATTGTATTCAGAACTGAAGGCCAGTTTTGTCGTCCAAACGTTTCATTTTAGACCTTTCATGCAATATTATAGCCTCAAGCATTTGAAATATTTGACATAGCAAGTGTCACGTGATTTGTAGATGCTCAACTATTTTGCATAGTCTTAAAGAAGAGGGAGCCTCTGAAGTTTTTTATTTCATCTGTGTGTGTAGATTCTCTCACCACCTTCTATTTGGTCTATGTCATACATATGCCGCTCTCAATTACATGCCTGTAATTATTCGTTTATATTTACTGACTAAAATCATGCTTGTATCTAGACTGTGAGTATAAGAGTAAAATTGTTATTTCATTATTGAGTTTTGGTTGAAATATATGGGTTTCCCAGTGGAAAATGGTCTAATCACATAATTTTAGAATAGATCGTTTTCTCATAGATTAGGCCTCAATTGTAGTGAAGTGTCCCACCAGTGTATTTAGGAAGTGGCCATGGAATCAACCCCCCATGTCCTAATTGGGACCAGGTTTGTCAGGAAAAACATTGCTCTAGGCCTTCTGGAAGTTCTACACACATTTACATTTACATTTACGGCATTTAGCTGACGCTCTTATCCAGAGCGACGTACATCAGTGCTTAAGAAGTCCACAACTGTTTCTTACCTGAAAAACACATCTGGTAAACAGCTCTATATGGGACTTTACTCAAGAAGTCACTGTACATGCAAGGTCAAATATGTTATTGTGTCTGTTCAAAGCTCAAGATAAGACATGGAATGTCTGTACAGACATAAACAAAGGTGTCTGTGTTTAGTCTAGAATGGCCATGATTGTTCATGTGCGATGCTGCTAACTACAAGCTGGTAGAATTTCACTGGAGTACAGTAACCCCTCAGTTTTACACGGATCAGTATTCGCGGATTCAGTGTAATGCGGAATTTTCTGAGAACCGAACTGTATTACCTCCACCGGTTCAGCGGTGGCAGTAATACACTGAAAATCTCAGTTTATTTAGTATTAGTAAGCTGTGCTCTGTCTAAACATGTGGGTAGAGAGAGTTATTTCAACTGTGTTTTCGCTCACTGCACGCTGCTAATGCTAACCACTAATGCTAATGTTTTTTCGAGCAACAAAGTTTTCTGATTCTGATTATTTGTTTACCTTTACAGTTTCCTTAAGGGTGATGCATTAAACTGAGTTTAACAGTGTTCTGGGAGCAGATTTTGGGGTCAGATTTTGCATTTACACTATAAAAATAGTCATTTTTAGGCAAAACACAACAACACGGTTTTTCTCTATATGCAGGTGCTCTTGGAAGGTAACCCTGACGAAAAGCGAGGGATTACTGTACTAAGAAAACAAGATTGGCACCCAAGTGTTTTTGTCTTTGTTTTTTGTTTTGACATTTATAGCCTTATCTGAAGGGCAAGCTTTCTTAGTTGTGGTTCACAAATGCACTTCAACACCCTAAACTTAAACCCCCCTTCCTGGAAAGTAGAGCTTTTAAGGGACCGTTTGCCACTCGTGTGGGGCACCATTCCACAACACACACTACTTTTGCGGGAACAGATGAGTGTTACAGACTGTGTCATTAATTGCCAGCGCCATGTAATTCATTTTATTTTGTGTGTCTTCATCAAACAAAGAGGTCTTGAAGGACCGACGTGACCAAATAGAGAAACCACAGAGGACATTAAAGGGGACGAGTCACAGAGCAACAGGAGACATTAGTGTTGTCTGGACCCACCACAGGGCACAATCAAAGCTTTGCTGTTTTGACTGGCTTGGTACCTTCGTCAAATCTGTGACTGTCCTAGTCTGGAGGGTCAACAGTGATTCAAACAGACAGTAGCATTTGGACAAAGAAAACACATTCAAGGGCTCGAGCAAAACACCCCTTTCTGTTACTTTGATGTCTCTGTACGACGCTGTAGTCGGACACACAGTGTCCAGGTTCCTTTAGGACATCGTTATTGCGATCTTAGCGTCGCAGGGACACGGTGTGTCTTGCCTCATTTGTTCTGATGTGAGAGAGACTGTAACTGATGTTGTTGGCGTTCCTCAGCCCCTGGACGGATGGCTGCCACGTCGACTTAGTCACGTAGCCATACCCTCTCGCGATGTGACTCAGTGAGTCGGCAGCGACACTCCGCTACAGGCTGCTGGCTGTCACTGGGCCGTGTGCAGTGTGACAGAGTGTCTTTGTGGGGGTTAAATTTGTAGTTCTTGAAATAAATTCTGGACCAAAGTCTTTAAAGGGGACATGTTACGCATTTATAAAAGGTCTATGGGCTACTAAACATGTTCATCAAGTTCTTTGCACAAATTCACCAGCTTTATTATCAGTAACGTGTTACTGTTATTTGATTCTTTTTAAGTAATTTACCACGTTATAATTTTAAAATTGATCATTAGATGGTTACAATTTCAAGTAACTTTGCATTACTGCTTCACGTTAATCTAGTGGGTGGGAGCTCGACAGATGAGGGGCGGTTCTATGCAAATTTCCCTTATTATGACGTCATAATAAGCTAGCAATCCAGACAGCTCATTTTAAAAGCTGAAACTGGATTTCTAGCTTATTATGACGTCATAATAAGGAACATTTTTTACTTGAAATTGTCACTAATGATCCATTTTAAAATTAAAACACATTAAATTACTACTTTAGGAATCAAATTACAGTAACGTGTTACTGATAATAAAGCTGGTAATTCTCTTCATGTGAGAGGGATTTTGTTCAAAGAACTTCATGAACATGTTTTGTAGCCCGTGTTTTTTTAAAAAAAATTTTTTAAGTGAGTTTTGCATAATATATATCCCTTTAAGATTACAAAAGAGGTGATATTTGGTACATGTTTGATGCCCATTCCAGCCCTGTGTGTGTACCTATTAATATTTGTGAATGTGTGTATCAGCAAGTCTGGCTGCCTGCGGAAATTTGCCCTGAGAAGCATTTCCGGGAGCGTCCCGACCCCAAGTCGATAAATACAGCAAAGCTTTTTGATGCATGACGCACCTTGCTGTGCTAATGGCAAATTTCTCGAATGCTAACCAGATAAAGGTGCCCGGCCCAACACCCATTTTTGGAATCTGGCGCATCGCCCTGGTGGAAAGAATTGATCTGGAAGGAAGTTTCATGGAGTTTTCATAGCGATGTCTCCATCCTCTCTCTTTCATCTAATCACCATGGCGAGGTGAGGGTCTGCCGATGTTTTACCGGCGTTTTAATTGAATTACTCTGCGGCTAGAATTGAATAACAATCAAAACCTTGTCCCGAGTCACCCGTCCCTGATAGCTTCTCAATTATGCCTGTATTGGTGTACAGATGAGCTTAATTACAGTGATTAGCGACAACTCGTCGGTCTGAATGAGGGAGGGTTAGGGTTTTTTTTTTTTTTTTTTTTTTTTTTTTTTTTTTAATCTGTGCCCTGCATTTGAAACAGAGAAGGGCTGTTTGAATAATATCAGCGGCAAATCTGTTAAACCCCCCATGCCCTGATTTAGGAGTTCCTGCCACCTGACTCACCTAGTTTTAGGAATCCAGACTGGCGTTTTTGGTGAGCTGGTGTCTGGCTTTTTTGCTTTTTTTCGGTTTCTCACTCATTTTCTCTCTCCGTCACTCATGACCTCATTTATTTTCTCTTTAATACTGGATACACTCAGCAAGGATTCCCAGCCCTGACTGTCTGGACGTCTGGCCGCCCTCCTTCCTGTCGGCCCTCTCTCGTTTGCCCTCTTCCTCTCTCCATGACCTCAGTGTGGTGAGACCGTCTGAAGCTAGCATCTGTACTTTCGGGTTCCCTTTGGCCTCTTTTGCTCTTTGCTGTTTGACCCTAGGCTTGATGTGATTATAGCTTGTCAGGGTACATGCATGTGTTTGACTCCTGGCACCACAGAGCCATGGCCTGTGTGTGTGTGTTTGTAAGGAATCATCTGGCAGGATCTCCTCATCCTGCGAACAGGAAGACTACTCTCATTCCTGGAAAAGAGACAATGCGTCACTGACTGTAGAAAGAACTGCCTGCTAGCATTTCACACTGCATGTGTAGCCTATCAGAGCCACAGTCTTCCATTACATCTCATTTCCCTGTGCTTTCACATCACCCGGGCCATTAAAGACGTAATTAAATTGCGAAGGGATCCACAGTCCACAATGGTAGGGATGGGAAGCACTTCCTACAAGGGACATCTCTACAAGGTGCGTTTGCACTGTTTCTGAAAAATAAAATGGCTATAATCGCATTGTAGACGTCTCATTCACCCCCACTCTAAGGAGCTGCTCTTGTATCTCGATCGCTGTCCCATACAGAAAGCGACTCTCCCCTTTAAACAGAGTGAAATAGTCTCAAATACACTTGCTTATGTGGTTTCTTACACTGAATGACTTAATATTATCTTTACAATAGGATGGTGTCTAACCAGTAGAACTGACCATCTGTAAATTACATGAAAGAGTTCACGTATCGAACATCAAAACACTTCCAAATTTGGGAACAATTATGTAAATCGGCTTTATTCCATTCTTTTTATGTGGCAACGGCCTGATGACTTTATCTCTTATGCAAACCAAGACCTTTCTCTTACTCTTTTACGCGGTCGCCACTGAAGCGATAAAAGCCGGAGGGGGTTGCGGAGGGCTCGAAATAAATTATTACCCGTTTTTCGTTTCCGCCCTTCTTTGTTTTGCATGCCACTGCTCTTCTAAAAGGCTCTCATTAAATATGAATCCACTAAACGAGCACGCTTCCTAACACACCGCTGCAGCGGCAGCACTGCGTTTCTGCCGTCGCTGTGTTTTTAGAAATGTACAGGGGATGCGGATCCTGGTGTTGTGTTTATGGATTCATGTTTATGTACGACTACAGGTGCTGTCCTGTGTGTTGTTGCTAGCTGGTGGCCTGCCTTTGAGTAAGAAGTCTTACGCACTTTGCCTGTCAGTTTGTTACACCATGCACATGATGTAGAAGGGGCTGCTCGATTATGACTGTTATGACTGTTGAGTCATTATTAATTCATTCTTTCCTTCTCTTGGCCTCTAACTCACACATTTCCTCTGCTGTTTTGTTGTCGTGGCCCTTCCTGTCAGGTGATATTTACTACTTTGCAACCCAACCCCTGTTCCCTTAATGCCTTGTTACATCCGCACCACACTGGTTGTAACACAACTGTCTCTGTGTTCCTTCTCAGGGCTACTTTGGGGCTGCATCCCTGCCAAGTTTGACGGCTCTTGGCTTGACGCCCCGGTGGTTTGATGAGGTAACGACAGGCACCAGACGACCAACCCTCCCAACTTAGGTCCCCTTCCCTCAACCCCCTCTGTCGCGGAACCATGGGTCAGAAGATCTCCGGCAGCATCAAGTCAGTGGATGTACGAGGCGAGCCCTCGTATCGCCCACTGCGGAGGGAGCTCCGCGGGCCGGACTTCTTCAAACCGGCCCGGTTGGACCTGCTGCTTGACATGCCGCCAGCACCCTACGAGCTGCAGCTGCAACATGCCTGGAATGCCGACGACCGCTCTCTCAACATCTTCATCAAGGAGGATGACAAGCTAACCTTCCACCGGCACCCCGTCGCCCAGAGCACAGACTGTATCCGCGGACATGTGGGTTATACGCGGGGCCTTCACGCCTGGCGCATCCACTGGCCCGTACGCCAGAGAGGCACACATGCTGTTGTGGGCGTGGCCTCCACTGAGGCACCCTTGCACTCAGTGGGCTACACATCCCTGGTGGGCAGTGACAGTGAGTCCTGGGGCTGGGACCTGGGCCGAAACAAGCTCTACCACAACAGTAAGAACCGGCCGGCCTCGTCATCGCCCACCTACCCCAGCTTCCTTGAGCCTGAGGAGGCTTTTGTGCTGCCCGACGCCCTGGTGGTAGTGTTGGACATGGACGAGGGCACGCTCAGCTTCATGGTGGACGGACAGTATCTAGGTGTGGCCTTCAGAGGGCTCAAAGGGAAGAAGCTATACCCGATTGTCAGTGCTGTTTGGGGACACTGTGAAATCACCATGCGCTACATCAATGGCTTGGATCGTAAGTCTGATTTTTACATTGGTTACATTGCTGGATTTGGTTTGACTGTACTGGCCCCTGATCTGTCAGCTAATTAAGAAACCTTCTCGATTTTGTCAGAGCAGGTATGACACTAAACATGAGTTTCCTGGATTAAGCCTAGTCATGTACTATAACTTCCTATCAGTGTGAATATTGTCTTTATTTCTAAACCTTGAGTAGGACTAGGTGTAAAATTGTGCATAACAAGGGTGATAATCGTTCTTAAAGAATTATAATGATTACGAAATGTTTGGTGCTAAAGTATGAAGGCCAACTGTATACAGTACGCTGGAGTTATATGTTGGTACCCAAGGCAGTGCCTTCTGGTTTGGATTTCTGTGTCTTGGCTTGAAGTGGATCTATATTTTTAGCAGAAGTGCTCAACTCTGTGCTAGAGGTCCAGGGTCAAGGACAGTTTGGTGATTTTTCTGCACAAACACACTTGATTCAACTCACCTGTTGCTTGCCAGGTTTAGGGGGCGAGTTTGGAACCAACAAAACACACTGGACACTGGGACTGCATGCTGGGAGCTGGGTTTTTAGCCCTCCTATGCTTAATGGTGACCAGTGATCTTCAGATCCTCTCAAGCAATCTGTCAGAACCTCAAGCACATATTGATTATAGACATCTGACACTACAGTAATGTACACAGAACTGTTGGCAGAAATGCAGCCGTTCCTTTTTAAAGGTGAAGATCGATCATTTTTCGATCTAAGGGATTGCATTCATGCTATTAGGCCTGGTTACTTGTGAACTGGGTTGGGGTACGATTACATAACATTGACCACTGTCTTGCACTTTCTACTGTTAGATCAGACGTGACTTCGGCTTTGCATTTGTTGCTTTGTTTACAGACATGACATGTAGTTTTCCTTAAAGGAATCCACGTCCCACTGTGTCCCTCTTTTACTCTTCGAGTTGTCTGTTGAGTCGGAATTCTTTAAACGGAAGGACATCTCCTAACCTGGCCGTGCCAAGCAAGTACCATGCGTTTATGCAGAGGGAAACTTTTGATGTCTGTGGGCTGATGTTAGAAGCTCTTACAGCTCTGGCAGAACCATGATGGCTTTTTATGATCCCTTCTTTGAGATTGTGCTTCAAAAGGCACTAATGCATTGCTGGCATGGAATCGAAAGTACCCTGCTTTGGGTAGTTTCAATAAAAATGTGAAAATGGTTAATGGGAATGCATGGTTTGGACCTAATACCATACTGTAAGCATGTTGCTACGCATTGTAAATACTGTGTAGCTTGCCATACATTAGAGAAGTGATATGTGATATGGTTCGCATTCTGTCTGCATTATATTCCACCATATATTTCAAGGCACTAAAGGCTAATACATGAACTGAGGCCAGTCAGGCTAGTTCGATGCTAACAGTCACCTTAAAATGTTGGGTCATTTTGTTTATATTGCAATTAGTCATGGGAATTGCGTGGTAAATTCCACTTGCTAGTTAGATATCCACCTATTAGATGATGTTACCTAGTAGTGTTGATTTTGGCAGCCTGTCTTAATTTTAGTTTTAGTCTAGTCTTTGTGTCAAGCTGTCATTTTAGTTTTTATTAGTCTCAGTCACACCCGTCCTCCTTTTAGTCTATTTATGAAAAATAATTTGAACCAAACAGATTAGAACTTCAGCTTTTTTGCATGGATATGGGAGAAGGCTGTTTATCAAAATGCTGTGTGTGAGAGATTTAATTCACAGTGCCTCTCAATGTACAAAAGTATTGGGACATAATGTCATTCAACTCTAAGGTCGAGCGTCCCAATACTTTTTGTCTCCCCTTCCTATCCTACAGGAAATAACGTCTCGTCTCGTTTTAGTCCACAAAAATGAAGAGACATTTTAGTGTAGTTTTTATTTTGTAAACCACATTTAGTCTCGTTCTTATTCGTCAGCAATATTACGTATGATCGTCACATGACCAGCATTTACATTGCTGAGCTCTTTCGGATTGAGCCTTTTTGGTATTTTTTAGTAGAAGCCATTGTAGAAATCAGTTTCACGTGATTAAACGTAGCATTTGGGACTCATTGCATGTTCATTTTGCACAGTGTGCATGTATGAATCTTATATTCACAGAGAACATACATCATGACATAATTCTGTGTAATCTGTATGCATTTCACAGCTGAACTGTATAGTCAGAGATACTGAATCCAAAGTCTTCTGGAGTTCTAGTAAGACTTTTCCCCCAACTTACATAAATAGGACATGATAAGAGCCGAAGAAGAAGTTCCTTTCTATTCATGAGGACCCCACCTGAGGTTTGGCAGTCATTTCCGAACTGGAAAAAAGAGAGTCTGGCGGAATTAGCAGGATGCTGGCAGGCTACGTCTTTTGACATCTGTCTCACTGGAGACCTCCACTCTCTTTTATGCCTCTGTGGCGGGGGACTGGGAAGAGACCGCTGGCCGTTTACGGAGCATTTGAAGCTGAAAGTGGTCTCGCTTGACTTCAAATGGAGACGCACAAATCGTAATGGTTGATAGGAGCTCAGCGAGTGGCCAAAGTCGGTCTGAAAACCTCTTCAAAGCTCCTTTTAAGAGCCTCGTTTCATCTGGGGTGAATTGTGTGAAGGTGGAGAGCGCGCAATCCGCTCAAGAGCGTTCCTCCCTGTAGAACCCCCCCCCCCCCCCGGCCAGGCTGTGGCTGCCATCGGCTGTGACGGACATCATGAAAAAGGCTGAGAGGAGTGTCTATCAGGATCTAATCAGTTCCCCTCAATGTGGCTGGGACATACAGATCCTTTTTGAATGTAAAGGCATATGTACTTTGAGGGGAGTGGATGTTGGGTGTTGACTCTAAATACCTAATAATAATAATTATGATATCCTTCATTTCTGATCCCATTGGGAGAGTCTGTAATGCTCAATATGGCGGCTGTTTATGGGGCAATTATTTCTTTTGTATAAGTGACAATCACCTTTTAGGTCAACTTTTCCTTCTAGTAAGCTGTGCTCTGTCTAAACATCCGGGTAGAGAGAGTTATTTCAACCTTTCTTTTGTGTACGAGTCTTTGCACGCTGCTAATGCTAACCGCTAATTCTAATGTTTTTTTTTTTATGCAATAAAGTTTTCTGATACTGATTATGTATTTACCTTTACATTTGCTTTAAGGGTAATGCATTAAATGGAGTTTAACACGAAATTAAAGTGTTCTGGGAGCAGATTTGGGGGCAGATTTAGGGTTCACACTATAAAAATAGGCATTTTTAGGCATTTTTCTTACCAGGCATATTCTTGGGCATGTACTTTGAGGGGAGTGGATGTTGGGTGTTGACTGTAAATACCTAATAATACTAATTATGACATCCTTCATTCCATATCCCATTGGAATTAGTCAGATATCCAGTTTTAAAATGACACAGCACCACATGCCCATGGAAAACGAATCTAGTCGTGTTCTTTGAGGGGCGTGGCCTTACTCCTCCTTTTAATGGCCCTCAGTATGTGTGTGCAAATTCTTTCAAAGCCCTCTGCCAAGAACCTCCACGGAGAACCAATGAGCGATGACTATCTATGCCTGCGCTGTTTTTGAAGGCTTTGTTGATTTGCGCTATCAGGATCTCCCCAGACCTCATTAAGGCAGATTTACAGGCTGCTCTGCACACTGTGTGAACCCCATTTTATCATCCAACCATAGATCTCTGTTCGTGGGAGCTGACTTGGAGAACGGTTGTGCATCTAAAAACTTTTGCAAGTGCAGTTCATAGGACCCAGTGTTACAATTACTGTTAAACCCAGTGAGAATCACTTTTGGCGAAAAGGTCCATAGTGTTTCCCAGTTGAGGATTTTGAGTACAGGTCAAAATAAAGCCAGCTTTGGGAGTTTAGCTGCTGTTAGATATCAGAAAGTCTGTCGTTCTTGTTTCTTTTGTTGTTGTTTTCTTTTCTTTTCCAGTGCAAAAGACTGTTCATGTGGTTTTACTTTCACAGGAGGTTAATGGAATTTTCCCAAACAAATCTGGCGTATCAGTCTTTTTAAGGCCTTCGCACTCCAGAAAGATTCTGGCACGAGAGATGAATCCAGTTAATCCAGTTCGAACTGAAGTGCTGGTTATTCTGTGGAAACGTGTTCTGTAGAGGCTCAAAGACGTGTTAACTTGGGTTCGCTATGACTCATGTACTGTTCTGCCTCAACATTAAAACATAAAATGAGTGTAAAAATGGTTTTATATGGTGAGGATGGCTGTAAATGTCTAATAAAACAATAATTGCGACACCCTATTGCCATTGGAATAGGTCAGACGTCTTGTTTTAACTCCACATCCCCATGGAAAACGAATCCCATCCGCACAGAATCTACATTTTCTGACATGGAAACTGAATTTTTGACAGCCTTGTTTAATGTCTACACAGGCTTATGCTATTTGTTACGTAAGGTTTATGTACATCTCATGTGAATAGGGGCCTTTGGTGAAGCATTAGCACTGTTTTTAGTGCTGTATAGACAAAATCAGACCAGTCCCTGTTGAATCTGGGACACATTATAAAGGAGGAGACAGTTAATGGGCTGAAAAGTTGACTGTAATGCTTAATATGACGGCTGTTTATGGGGCAATTCTATCTTTTGTATGAATGACAATCACCTTTTTGGTCAACTTTTCCTCATTGTGGAAGCGGCTTGAACGTATCTGGACACTATTTGAGTCAAATGCTGATGCTGTTTGTGTGGTACTGGTACGATTTTGTTTATTTTTATGAATTGTTCTTATGCCTTTAAGGTTTGGGGTTTATAAGACTCCCCCTCACAAAGGGGAGGAGCTCACTCCAGAATGACTGGAAGTAAATGGGGACATTGGTAGGGCTCATGTTCAGGTCTTTTTTAAGCTTATATTTACATTTGCGGCATTTAGCAGATGCTCTTATCCAGAGCGACGTACATCAGTGCTTCTGAGTTATCTCAGTTTATTTAGTATCAGTAAGCTGTGCTCTGTCTAAACATGTGGGTAGAGAGAGTTATTTCTTTTGTGTACGAGTGTTTGCACGCTGCTAATGCTAACCGCTAAAGCTAATTGTTTTTTAAGTTTTCTGATTCTGATTTTTTACCTTTTCTTTAAGGGTAATGCATTAAACTGAGTTTAAAAACTTTTTTTAGGCAAAACACAAAAACGTGGTTTTCCACTATACGCGGGTGCTCTTGGAACGTAACTCCCGCGTAAAGCGGCGGATTACTGTACTTATACTCAAGCAAACTTAATAAAATGAACCTCAAGTGTACTGCTTTTTGTTAAGGGAAGTGGGGGGGGGGGGGGGGGGGGGGGGGGGGGGGGGGGGGGAGGGGGGGGGGGGGGGG
>JBBPDC010159965.1:0-18893 GCA_037974485.1 Hemigrammopetersius urotaenia | reverse complement strand
ATATATACACACATATCTGTGTGTGGTGTGTGTGCGTAAAACCCCTCATCATCAAACCACCAATTAGCATCATCAGTCAGCTGTTTTTAATAGCTGATAGGTTGCCATTTGCTTAATGTCCTTCTTAGCAACATTAGCATTCCTAAAGCAACTGTTCCAGTCCTCTGAAAGTGTTTGTTGGCTGTAGCCTGGTTGTCTTTGCCGTGGGCCGCTGGAAGTCTGACCCGTTGTGTTAGATGGGAGCCCTGCGGGTGTGACTCCTGAGGAAGCGTCGGACGCACAAGGGCCCAGCACTAGCACCTGCCTGATGAAAGCCAGAGATCAGACAGAGATCTGAGCTTTTTCGCGCAGCTCTCGGCTCTGTGTCTGGGCCTCTTGCCTCAGGTAGCAATGTTATAGACAGGTGTGCATATATCCTCTCTCTTATAGCCTGTAACCAGTCTCTCTCTCTCTCTCTCTGTCTCTTACTCTCTCTCACATTCTCTCTCTCTCTCTCTCTCTCTCTCTCTCTGTCTCTCTTACACTCTCTCTATCTCTCACATTCTCTCTCTCTCTCTCTCGCTCGCTCTCTCTTACACACTTTCTCTGTCTCTCTTACACTCTATCTCTCTCTCTCTTACACTCTCTCTCTCTCTCTCTCTCTCTTACACTCTCTTTCTGTCTCTCTTACACTATCTCTAAACTCTCTTTAAAACTCTCCTCTCTAACTCTTACACTCTTACTCTCTCTCTCTTTCTCTTACGATCTCTCTTTCTCTCTTAATTTCTATGTTGCTCTTTCTCTCCCTTACTTACTCTCTCACTCATTCTCTTAATCTCATTCACTCTCTCTTTCTCTGTCTCCCTTTTACTCTTTCTCTCTCACTTTACCTCTTTCCCTTCATCTCTCTCTTTCTCTTCCTCTCTCTCTCTCTCTCTCTCTCTCTGTCTCTCTCTGTGTCTCTCTGTCTCTCTGCAGCAGGCTCGTAGCGTGCAGTGAGAGTCTGTAATTAAAGGCTCGGAGGAGGAAGGAGAGCATGGTTTTATTAAGACTCCGTACTCCGTTTTCCCGGCCCCCGTGCTAACCTCACCCGCCAGAGCAAACACAGCACTCTTAAAAGACCAGTTTGGCAAAAAAAGTCTAATTGACACAGATTTCTCTTTGACCCAGCCAAGACATGTTGGCTGTCTAGTTTTGAACTGACACTACAAGGCTAATAAGCAATGGAAACTTAAACCCCTCGAATTAGCATTGTAGCATGGAAGAGTCTTCTCAGTTCCTTGGCTGGAACTGGGTGGAGTTGATAAGGTCAAAGGGACTAGCTTATGGTGGTTTCCAACACTGCGTGACATACTAATGTCTACAAATCTGATATGCAAATTGAATAGATGGGGTATATGATCTATGATTACATTATTAGTTAGTATTGTGACATGATATTAGCCACATTGATGATATTAGTCATTGATTGACTAAATTTGGGGTGATAGGGTGCTGTTCTAATATTAGGAAATAAGCATGAGTGATATTGAAACCTGTGCAACTGTTTCACAAGCCAAACTACATTGTGTACATTATGTTGGATGTAGAGTGTGGTGTGTGTGTGTGTGTGTGTGTGTGTGTGTGTGCGCATGTGTGTTATGCAGCGGACAATAAAGGAGATTGATCTTACAGATGATGCTCCAGGAGCTGGCTCTGCTCGGAGGCAGCTGGGATTTCTATCTGCTTTGATATTGCTTTGTGTGTGTAAGTGTGTGTGTATGTGTGTGTAATGTGGAAACCACCCTGGGCCACTTCCACTTCCTCCTCAAACTGGCTCACATGCCAGTTGCTTTTATAATCCCCGAGAGATGCAGAGTTTATTCCACAGAGGCCAGTCTGAACTATGTGCATTCCTCTCTTTCCCTCCCCATCCCTCTCACTTTTCCTCTTTCTCTCCTTCCTATTTCTTTTTCTGTAACTCTTTCCCTCTCTCTGTCACTCTTTCCCTCTATCTTACTCCTCTCTCTCTCTATCACACTCTCACTCACCATCTCTTTCCCTCCCCATCTCTCTCTCTCTCTCTCTCTCTCTTTCTGTCTCTCACACA
This sequence comes from Hemigrammopetersius urotaenia, assembly GCA_037974485.1. Taxonomy (NCBI): domain Eukaryota; kingdom Metazoa; phylum Chordata; class Actinopteri; order Characiformes; family Alestidae; genus Hemigrammopetersius; species Hemigrammopetersius urotaenia. Next base: position 16,825 of record JBBPDC010159965.1, on the reverse strand, counting down.
CACACACACACACATACACACACACATACACACACACACACACACACACACACACACACACACACACACACACACACACACACACACCTGCCATGGATCTGTGCCTGTTATCAAGGTTTCCTTGGACTGTCTGTCTGTCTGTCTGTCTGTCTATCTGTCTATCTATCTATTTGTCTGTCCATCTATCCATTTATTTCTGCTGTATTTCTGTCTCTGTGTCTCAAAAACGCACATAAAAGAAAGACACTTGCAAACTTTGAAGGATAAATATGATAACGAGAATGTATAAAGCAAAAACAATCAATGAGAAAAGGAACCAATTAAATGAGTCCATGCGGTAAATGTAATTTAAGCAATGTGAGTGAACATTTTATTATAACATTTTAACTATAACAAAGATAACTGAAGATATTATGAACATCTGTTTTTTATCCTGTCTCTATTTTCTGTTCTCTCTCTGTCATTCTTTCTCTCTCTCTCTCTCTCTTTCTGTTGTAATTTTATATCATATTTTTTATGGTCAGAGCTCATATTTTTATATTTACAGTTTATTATTTTCCCATCTTTTATTCCCACTGAGCCACGTGTGCATTGTATTGGAACACATTATAAAGCTTGGGTCCCGTTCCATCCATCCATCACTTTTTATTTCTGATCACTTCTTCCTCCAGTCCTTCGCCGCTGAGGAAGCTCCTGTTGGACAGTGAGCACTGTGCTGACTGTGCAGCCCAGACTGCTGGGATTCACTCATTGTTATTGCTCTTTCTGAAGTAAACTGAAAAACAAACAGAGTCAGGCAAATGTACATAAATATACACATAACCACACACAATCATACATGCAGTAGTACATATAAACCACTCTTTCATACGATATGAAAATGGAATGTCCAGGCCGGTTTGTGGGGTGGGTATTTATAGTACATAAGCTAAATAACCACCTTCTTCAGTCCTGGCTTCACTGAATCACATTGGCCTTCAAAAGAAAGCTATAGCTATAGGCAAGGGTGGCAGTGATGAGTGCTCCTCCCCTGACTGATGACAGCTGGAGCTTGTTTAAGGAGGAGCACCGGCAGCATAAATACTGGCTCTTAGATACAGTGAGTGCAGTTTTTCATTTTGCTGTGCGGCATGAATCTGTTCTTACCGCTTGTCATGCCGCTTGGAGTGTCATCACACAAAATACTCATAAGGAATTTTCCTCTTTGTTGACCATGCCCCTGTTGTTTAATAATGCCATTCTTGAGAGCTTTAGAATGCTCCTACGTCTTTGCCATGACTACTTGTTGTCTAAACATGTTCCCAACATCTAGGCAACTAGCAATTTGTACAAAATCATTTTTGTGGTTGTTTTTGCAGTATTAATATCTATTACTTGATTTATTTTTGTGCATGTTTTACTTACTTCTCCTTACTGTACTTCTCTTCAGTTTAAAAGAATTTCCAGTATAAAATGATACCAATCCAATATAATGTTAAAACCATAGCCAATTTAAAATCATAACTGTAGCTGATTTAAAATGATAACAATATCAACTAGATGTGGTTACGTCTCACTGTCCCGGTGGGTTCGTATGTGGGACGTCCCATCGCCGTCAAGATTGCACATGCTGTAAAAAGATTTACTTCAGGTGTGTCACAGGCCTTGTAGACCTGAGAATCCTTTTGCACTGGAGGGAGAGTGAGAGAGACAGAGAGAGAGAGAGGGAGAGGGTGAGAGAGAGAGAGAGAAGGAGAGAAGATGCGATAGAGGGAGTGGAGGATGAATAGATGAATGAACGAGTGGAATCTCTCCTGAGGGTCTTATGTGAGTCAGTGTTGGTGTGAGTCAGAGGCTCCGCTGAAGGCTGAATGGATCAGTTAATCTGGGCTGTGGGAGAATTAAACCACATTAAAGCCCGATGTAAGTCCACAGCTGAATAACACACTCAAAGAGACACACAAACACACACCATACCCATGAGCCTTGCTGCTTCTCTCATGCTGCGTAATTCCCCTGACATTCAGTTCCACCTCTGCACTGAAGTGTGTGTAGAGGTAAACGGATTCAAAACACGTCCTTTAGATTTCAGTATCAGGTTTAGGACTTTTTAACATTCTCAATTTTTAACATAATCTTCAAATTTTTTACATTAAATTTCAATTATGGAGTGAATTATGCAGTTGGAGAATACGCCTTTCATGCCTTCAGAAACTACAGAAATAAATACATAAATAAATAAGTAGATAAGTATTTTTTTTCACCGGTGTCGCAAATATTTTTCATTCAGTAGGATCTGAAATGTTGCTTTGTAGAGAAACGTATTGGCAAATGCAAGCTTTTAGAGGTATAAAACTGGTTGTCTGGTTACTATAACCACCATTGTAAACAATAGTGACTCTGTAGAATGACACATTACACATCAAACTACTGTTTGCATATTAACAATTGATTTATGCTTAAATTCCCCCTTAGGCAACCCAAAATCCACGCTTATTCGGATTTGCCCTGACAAGATGATACACCCTTATATGCATAGAGCTTCTAACACATTCCGGGACCAATCTTTAGCATAGGCAAGTTTATAGCAGCCTTATCCAATGACTCATAGTGTTAAATAAAATAAACATGGCAGTCGCATAGTCACACTGTTTGTCATCATTTCAATGGCGTAGGCTCATTGCCAGTGTAGGTAAAAGAAATGCTCTGTTTAGCAATTGCGTCTCAGGAGCTGATCAGTTGCATCATCTTGCTGTTATTAGTGGTCCCACCACTAATATTGTGTAGGTCCCACATGTTTCCGCAACAGCTCTGACTGTAGGCGTGGACGCCGCAAGACCTGAAGGTGTACTGTGGAATCTGATACCAAGATGTTAGCAACAGATCCATTAAGTCTTGTAAGTTGCTCCATGGATAGGATGAGTTCATCCCGCACATCCCACAGATGCTCAATCAAATTGAGAAATTTGGACGCCAGGTCAACTCTGTGTGATGTTTCCTCAAATCTTTCCTGAACAGTTTTTGCAGTGTGGCAGGACGCATTGTCCTGCTGAAAGATTCCACTCCCATTAAGGAACTCTGTTGTAGTGAAGGGGCATATTTGGTGTACAATCGTAGTATTGGTGTGCTTACAATAGGTGGTATGTCTCAACGTGCCATTCACATGAATGCCAGGGCCCAGAGTTTCTCTGCACAGCTTTGCTAGGGATGCAAATAATTGTCGCATGTTGTTTTATAAAACAGTGTTTTTGTTTTGGTAGTCTAAATGTACCTAAATGAAATGTTGAATTTATTCCTCAGATTTTCTGTGTGAAATGGAACTAATTAATCGTTTTATGACCATATGCCTACAGTCATACGCAAAAGTTTTGGTCAAATAACATGTTTATTGAAAATAAAATAATTGCCGACACTGAGCTTTTGCACACTTTAAGATATAATTGCTGTTTTCCAGGATGTTAAAATGTTCAAATGAGCAAATTTGCTCTTAACAGAGCACTATGTAAGGAGGAGCGAGTCATTTGAACCTCAGCCTTGTTACTGTGTTACTTACAGCTTAAGCGTTTACATGGTAGTTCATCTGATCCAGGACAGTGCAATATCTGATCCAGGATTGTTGGATATGATTGCTCAACAAATTTTCGGTTAACTGCTCTCGATGAGCTTCAACGTAACATTTCATTACAATAGGAGAACATCGCTCATCACTGCCATCACTACTCATCAATGCCACGTAATTCCCCAGACGTTCAGTTCCACCTACGCACTGAAGTGTGTTAAAATGCTTCAAAACACATCCTTTATATTTCAAGGCAGTTTTAGGTCTTTTATAAACACACTTTTTTAACATATTCTTTATGAAAATATTTTACGTTAAAATTCAATTACAGAGCAAATTATGCAGTTGGAGAATACACCTTTCATGCCTTCAGAAACGACTTATCTTAATAAATACTTTGTAGAGAAACATATTGGCAAGTGCAACATTTTACAGGCATAAAACTGTCTGGTTGTCTGGTTACTATAATTGTAAACCAGGGGTGGACTGAGACAAAAAAAAAAAAAATCCTGGACTTTCTTCACCAGCGTGGCCATGTTATGCACTTCTCCAGAATATCCAGATTGCCACTCTACCCCTGTTGTAAGCAATAGTGACTCTTTAGAATGACACATTACACATCAAACTACTGTTTACATATTAACAATTGAATTATACTGAAATTCCCAAAATCTGTGCTTATCTCCCAATTTCAATAGGAGAACAGCATAGTAGACTTGTATATTGCAACTTTAATATCATGGACTTTAATATCACATCACTATCCCTAATGTCTATAGATACAAGCAGAGGTTGTAATGATGAAACTGCACGTACAGTAACGCCTTAAGGAGTACTAACACTTTGTTTTCACAACCTTTATAATAACATGAGTTCCTGGCACCTCTACCTTTAAAAGCTTTCCACGTGCCAAAAACCACACATTCACTCAGACCTTCCTTGTCACCTTACATCACGCTGAAACATGGTAGCGGAACCTACTGGGTGCTTTTCCAGGGAAATCACAGCTTATATATATCTGTATATATATCTTACGATATATGTATATATATCGTATATATATCTTAATCTGTATATATATATACAGATTAAATGTGTTAAACAGAGTCACTTTGAAATAATGTTGACAGAACTTCACACTGTCACTCACCACAGTACCTGATCCATAACTAATTAGCATTAATGATTAACAAATATCCGATCTGTCACTTCCTCCGCCGCCGTGTTTGCCGTGTGAGGTTACCTGCGGCCATGTGGATAAACTGCAGGGTTGCAGTAAGAGCATGGGCTTTGTAGCAAAAGGAAAGGTCACAAGGTCAGCTCCCACGGGGGCAGTGTGGGTTTAACTTTCGCGTGGGCTATTTAACCCTTAATTGACCTCAGCACTAAATCTTCTTTCCTCTCACCGAGCCGCTGACCCCATCCACGGTCACTCTTCCACGCTCTGCGCACTTCTCAGGCTCAAAGTACATTTACAGTCTATTTCAGTTCAGTATCCACAGGTCTTGGTCTGAACTTCCCACTTCTCCCCATTAGTTTTAGTGGCAGCAGAGGACAGTGAAGGCATACAAACTAAACATACACACAGTATTTAAACACACACACACACACACACACACACACACACACACACACACACACACACACACACACACACACCATACACACAAATGTAGATCATCTCAAGATGTAAAAGTGAACCTTAAGCTAAATTTCTCTGCTGGTGTCAATAGGTTCTTAATCAAAAGAAGAGTTCTCTGAGCAATGCCTTAGAAGAACCATTGTGACTTCCTTAAAGAACCATGTTTTAAAAAAAGATGTTCAGAGGACCTTTGCATAATATAAATTTAATATAAATGTTATACTAATTTAAGTGTTTTTAATGGATTTAAAAAAATGCTCCTAAAAGTATCAGCCAGTGAAAGGTTCTGTAGAGAAATTAATGTTATTATTCTATGGCATCTGTGGCATGGTATAGTATAGTACAGTACAGTACACTGTAGTATAGTATAGAATAATAAAGTACAGTTGAGTAAGTATAGCGTAGTACAGTAGAGTTTAGTATAGAATAGGAAAATATATGTACTTTATATCAATGGTTCTCAACCTTTTCAACATTAAGGCCCACCTATCTATCACGGCATGTTGCTAAGTCCCACTTGGCCATATAAGATGATTAGATTAAATAACCAATTGCGGACCAATGGCCAATCAAAAGCCTTTGCGGCCCATCAGTGGTTGAGTAAGGCAGCTCTCTATGCTCTTTATATACTCTAGTCATTATGGTATAGCTAAATACTACAAGTACACTATGTTAGTAAGTCAATACTATACGTACACTGCTATAGTATTGAAAGTCAAAAGTTAATTATTATGCTTATCAGTTGTTATGGATATCTGGAAAGCATCTTTGGTACTTTAAGCGCAGCTAAAATATTTTTGATTGGTTTAAAATGTTATTTGTTCCTTTAAAAAAAAATTTTTTGTTTTATAACTCTTCTTAAATATGTCCAGACTTCTGACTGGTACTGTAGGCTGGGTTTTCCCTCCTGCTGGGACAGAATTGGCAGTGGTGCAGAGTTTCAGTGGAGATTTGCCATTTACAGGTAGGTGTGGGAATTGCCCTAAGAAGCTGCACTTTTGAACTGTCCTATTACAGGCAGCGGAGCAGACCTGACGAGGCATGCTGTTAAGCGTTTGTGACTCATGTGTATTGACTGTAATCTGCTGAATATCCCTCTCTCGGTCACACGACCCAACCCGGCAGCGAGGCAGCAGATTTAGACGCTGAACCCAACTCCAGGCCATCAGAGCTGTCTGTTCTGATGAGCTCCTCTCTCTCTTTTTGTTCTACTGGGAGAGCATGCAATCCCATCTTGCCCTGCACCTCTCCTTTTTTTGTTCTTTGTTTGTGAAAAGCTGGAGTCAGAATAGAAGCCCTATTATTTTTGGCTCTTGGCATGATATGACAGTTCGCTTGGCATCTGAAGAACCTAAAAGATGTTATCGTTGAGAAGCAAAGGGTTTAAGGCTGTAACCGTAAACTGACGCTTTTTCTAAACCCCTGATTGTGGGTTTTAGAGCAGTATCCTGGCACAGACGCTGGCAGGGCTTCTTACGAAAGAAGCTTTCAGACCATGTCTTTAACTCCCAGAACCCTTTGAACCGTAGGCTTAATGTTTTTTAATGTATTAATCGTCACACTTATTGTTTAGTAACTGCTATAAATCAGTAGGGACGTCCTTCATTGAACTGAATCAGTTTTTAAATATTGGAGTTAATATAATTCATTATTAAGCTGATACTCAATCCTGGTCGTAATAAAGTTCTAAAACTTTGTGTATGTACTGTGAATTATTGAGTAACTACCATGAATTATTCAGATGCTATTATGAATTATACCAAAAATTGTTCAGTAGCTCTCATTCAATTTTTGTGCAAGTATCACGGGTTATTCACTAACTATCATGAATGATTTAGTGTCTCTTATGCATTATTAAAATACCACCATGTATTACCGATTGTGAATTATTAAGGAACTACCAGGAGTTATTCAGTGACATTAGAATTATTGAAGAGGCACCCCAAATTATTCATTATGAACTAGTATGAATTATTTAGTAACTGCTGCCAGTTATTCAGTCACTACCAGGAATTGTAATTATTATGATGTATTCAGCTTATTTTCCGTGATGCACTATCACAGCTCCATGGTGACGTGGCCATGTATTTATAGTGGTAGATCACAATTTACAACTTTCATGAATTTTGTTACAGCAGTTTAATGAATAATTAAGGAACCACTGTGCATTATTCTGTTATGGATTGCTGTAACTCACATGAATTATTTAGTAACTACCATTAAATTAATATAGAAGTCAGTCAGTGAAGCAGACAGCAGAGAGTGAAGAGCTACAGTGTGGGCCATAAACGAGCCTTCCATTCCCCTCCCTTCCCCTCCCCCCGCTTTATCTACTGGTTAATGCTCTGAGCCAGAAGTCGGGTTCAAGTCCAACTTGGAGTAGATTTTCCTGGAGCAGCTGGTGGTCTAGTGGTTAGGGTGTTGACCCTGAGATCGGAAGGTCATTGGTTCAAATCCCTGGTACCATTGAGCAAGGTACCGTCCAGACACACTGCTCCCTGTGTGTTGCGTCATTGGCTGCCCACTGCTTCACTTAGTTAATGGGTTAAATACAGAGAAAGACTTTCACACTGTTCACACGGAGTGCTGGTGTGTTCACATGTAACTAATAGAGCTACATTTAAAACTCTTAACTGGTTACGTTCTTTTAGGACTGGACTTTCCTTTTCAGGGGTTGCAGGGTTAATTTCTCATTGGGCCAGTGTGTGTGCTTTTTTAGTGTCGGGGGACTCCAGAGATACAGTAATAGGAAGTTACCTTTTCCTTTCATTTCTGTTTTGGACTTCCTTTTAAAGCCATTCCTGAATTTCAGCCAAGGAAGAGAGGATCCTGTCCGTTTGAATCCACCTTGCAGCGGGGCGGAGAATGGTCTCCAGAGGCGCGTGAGATCATAAACGTGAGGGCTTTCGGTGTCTCAGACTGAGCAATATTTCAAAAAACGCGACATCAGAATATTCTGCTTGCATTGAAATGATATCTATCATAGTGTTTATTTGTTCTAAAGTCTGTAAAATAAACAACGCATTCGCAGTGTTTACACTTTCAAAATAGCACATCGCTTTTTAACTCAACCTTTTTAACTGTAAACCACTGAAGATTGAAGAGTAGGTCACATATTAAGCATCCATTAATAATAAACGCACATAATACTCCTAAAATGTATTTTTGTTTAGTAGGGTTCTGCATATAGAACCAGTGACAATGAAGGAACCACTGGAATGCACACATTCTTAATAGGTGGATTGTTGCAAGAATCTTTGGGACTTCTTTTGCTAGTTATGCCACCAAAGGTTTTACATTACAGTGGTTTTATCATGGGTATAGCTGGTCTTAATCATAAAACAAAGCCACTTACTTTATATATCTGAAACACATGTTCTCAGGAAAAGACTGTAATGCATGCCTTTTTGCTTTCATACACTGGTGCACAGCATGAAATGTGACGGAAAACACAGTTTTAATCACTTATTGTTAGTAATAATTGTGATCATATTTGCTATTCTTCACTTTATTATGATGGACTTTATGATTGACTTTATTGTAATTAATCATATAGGAAGGGCTTGATTGCTAGATGGATGAACTAGCCAAGCAGCGGCGCGCTGAGCGAAAGAGCAGTGAACGGCGAGCGTGGAGGAGAGCCAACACTGGTTTTAGATTGTTTTTATTATCAGAAATCTGATTTCAAGGGTTAATGAACATGAATATATTTCACGATTGCTTTGTGGTTAAGCAACAGATTTTAGTAGTATGTTTTACAGTAGTTAGTCCAGCATAAGGGAATTGTTATTTTAGTCATTGTTGTGGAAATAAAATCACAAATAACTATACTGAGAGAATGCTTTCCAGTCATTCAGAATGTGCCACTGGATTTATGGCAGTAACTACAACAGACCACCCTACTGCCCACCCCTACGTGTGATCAGACAGTGAGAGCGTGAGAGACGGTATTTGATGAGAGAGGGGATGAGTGTGTGTGTGTGTGTATGTGTGGAATAAAGCTGAATGGGATTTTGTAGCCCACCCACAGTGCCGCAGTATTGGTGAGAAGGAGAGACGAAAGAACGTTGTGTTTTCCCCAAATATTCGCCATTTCTCTGCCAGCGCTTTCATTTCGGCGGGCATTAACTGCGGTCGGCCATGAAATCAAACTAAAGGCCGCGATTATGTACTCTCTCTCTCTCTCCCTCCATATCTCCCTCACTCTTCCTCCTCCTCCGTTTCTCTTCCCACTCCTCCCTCCTTTCTCCCCGTGCCCTTTTGTCTTAACCACCTTTCCTTTGAAAAAGCTAAACAAACCAAACAAACAAATAGACAGACAGACAGACAGACAGACAGATTTTTTGTGCCAATCTTTGTTTTTTGATTTGCGTCCTTCTCCATCTCCTCCTCACTGCTTGAGAAGTCCTTTTAATATTGTACAAATAAAAAAGTGACCCTGTAAACAGTGTATTTAAAGGGCCCACACGAATACAGACCTCATTATACATTTATATGGACAAAAGTATTGGGGCACACCTGTTTTACAGGGTTTCTGCTAGTCCCAGTGAATGACAATCTTAATGCTTCAGCGTACCAAGACATTTTGGACAATACTATGCTTCCAACTTTGTGGATACAGTTTGGGGAAGAACCTTTTCTATTCCAGCATGACTGTGCCCCAATATTATACTTTGGATACCACTTTTTTCTTGTCTTCTTTAATCACTCTTCAGAGATGAGCAATTCTGTATTTTGTATAATGAATGTATAATCATATATCATTATTCCTTCTCAGGCTTCTCTGTTATTGTAGAATAATATACATACATCTGTGTTCATCATTATGGAAAGAAATTTCTTTCTTTACGGATTCCTTCACATGGAACCCTTCCAGCCTTTTAAACCGTAATGTACTTCAGGCATTGCTATTTTCATATAGCTTATTATGTTAATAATTATTGAATAGTCAACATTAAAATGACAATGCTGTTATTTGGTATTTGCAGTGTTGTTATGGCATTATGGCGTGTGTGTGTGTGGAATAGTGTGTTGTATAGGCTGAAGTTTTGTATATTCTGTTAAAGAAAAATGGGAAACTTTTGCAGGAATACTAATTAAATAGTATTTAATTGGGGGGGTGAACTCGCCGGCTCTTACGAAGCCATTTATTTTTAAGGACAGCTGAAAGTACATGTAGGCACGTTCATTGACTGATTACTTTTACATTAAGTCACAAGAAACAGTGACTCGCGTTTGACCTAAGGTTTAGTCTTGAAGTCTGTTCATGAGTCTCCTGTGTGTTTTTATCTGCATTTTTGTTGTTCTCTCTCCCCATATTTTACAGATCAATTACAAAAATAGATTGAAACTCTGATTGATACTCTGATCAACCGAGAGAGAGAGACAGAGAGAAAAGAGAGAGAGAGAGATGGAGAGAGAAAGTGAGAGAGAGACAGAGAGAGAGAAAAGAGAGAGAGAGAGAGAGAGAAAGACAGAGAGAGAAAAGAGAGAGAGAGAGAGAGAAAGAGATGGAGCAAGAAAAGAGAGAGAGAGAAAGATGGAGAGAGAAAGAGAGAAAGAGAGACAGAGCGAGAAAAGAGAGAGAGAGTGATGGAGAGAGAAAGAGAGAGAGAGAGAAAAGAGAGAGAGAGAGAGAGAGAAAGACAGAGAGAGACACACACAGAGAAAGAGAGAGAGAGACAGAGAGAGAGACAGACAGGGAAAGAGAGAGACACAGAGAGAGAGAGAGAGAGAGAGAGAGAGAGAGAGAAAGACAGAGAAAGAGAGAGAGAGAGAGAGACGGAGAGAGAGAAAGAGAGAGAGAGTATGGACAAATTTCAAAAGAGGTTATAAAAACAGCAACTAAAATAAGACAGTAATGTGATTGCTAATGCAGTCACCCTAAACAAGGATTCCTTTTGACCCTACAGAGTAGAAATCTATTAGTTCCTGTCATTGTAGTTTTGAGGTGTGTATAGTTTAAATGCACACACTTGCGCGCGTCAAGCCAGTCCGGCCTGAGGGCCTGAGGGCTTGATGAGTGTTTGCAGGAAGTGGTATGACGCAAGTGACCGACACCTACAGAAGGACACTCTCCTCACCTTTCATTAGTGGATCAGCCCCCTCCCCCCCATTTTTGAAAAAGGGTCAAGGGTCAGTCAGTGATGACAGTGATGACTTACTGCCCTTTTGTCCGTAGCCCCCAGGTTAAAACTGTGTCTTTTATGTCCTGTCTGACCCCTCCTGCTGTAAGTGATCAGTAAAGTGAACCCACACATTCACCGTTAGGCTGTGAGAGCAGGACTTTTTGCTGAGCTGTTGATTCAGAGTGACCTGAGTAATGTCTCTGCCTTGACACTTTGATAATGAGGTAATTCATATTACAGTGTTTATTTTTGACTGAGTCATGCCCATGCCTGGTTTATGTATCGCCTTTTATTTGTGTGTGTGTGTGTGTGTGTGTGTGTGTGTGTGTGTGTGTGTGTGTGTGTGTGTGTGTGTGTGTGTGGAATGTGCATAGTTTATGCGTCATGTTGTCGGCCTGCGTTTGGTTCATTTGAAGGCCAAAGTTTACAGCAAGGGAAAATTAAAATGGACTTCTGCTATTTAAAAGAGAGTAAAATGCCATCGGATGGCAACCGGAACATGATAAAGAAAGGGCTGTCATAATAAATCAATTCAGTTTGATTAGTCAGCATAAAAAAGTGTTTGCAAAATGATAATGCATATTCATTTTTACCTAAATTTGATCTAAATGTAGTAAAGAGCACATCTTGTTGCCTACAACCCTTTCTATTCACTTCAGATGTTTTGTTATCTTTGAAAAGCTCTCCATGGTTTGTTCAAGATTCAAGATTTTTTCAAGAAGAACACACAGTGAAAAATCTCCTGAACTGCCCCTTTTTATGACTCTGCAAACATATTTTTATATGTATAAAAGTACATAATAAGTATAATAAGTATAAAAGTACATACAATTTTAAATTAAAAAATACAAATCTGAACATTTCTACAACACAAATAAAAAAACACAAATCTAAAATAAAAAGTAAAACAGCCTAAACAAGGAGCATCATCAGTTAAAGTTTTGAGTTAGGTTTTAGTCAGTTTAAGAAATGATTTAAACAGTTTAGTCTAGTTTTCTACTCCTCCTTGTTATAGGCACCAGCCAAATCGAGTTGGTGTCCACATTTGCTTCTGTTGTTGCTATGAGACAGATGATGCAAAGATCTTTTCCATAAACATCCCCAAATTCCTCTCAACCTGCTCAAACTTCATCCAGCTCTTCGTTAAACTGGCGGATTAGGAGACAGTATGACTTACTGTATGCTACCAAACCACAGGGACAGGAGAGGACTGATATGGATCAGATTCCTCTTTATTGACAATAGTTGTTGCCACAAACTGAATTCAAATCAGCACTCCTACTCCTGAGATTGTTTGTGGAAACAGACCCTGTTGTCTAAAAAGGCTGCCTGCAGCGTTTCGCTTCCTTCTCAGACTTCCAGTAGTTTGTACCACCATACTGAAGACCCAGAATGGGTTTGAGTGGGTTGAAATAAGTTTTGGACATGAATTTATAGAGGTAATTCACTTCTAGTGTTTGGGTATATGGCTGATCGGCTACATGGACGAATGGATTTTTCACCCAAGCGGTTACACTACCGGTCAAAAGAATAGCCCAGTGTTTCAAGCTTTTTTTGTTGAAATTCAACAGTCCAATGAATAGCATGAAATGGTAGGGACAAAAGGACAGGACTTACTGTATGCTATCAAACCGGACACCACAGGGACTGGAAAGGACTGCTATGGATCAGATTCCTCTTTATTGACAATAGTTGTTACCCAGAAGTGTGACAGGTTTAAAATGGTAATGTTCCCCAGAAGTGGGAAATAATTCTGGGGCTCCATGCAGTTCCTCTGGAATGTGCCTAGCTGGTCGTGTTCATCCTACAGCAAGATAGTGACCCAAAACATAAGTCCAAGCTCTACCAGAACTACCTTAGAAAAAAAGAACAAGATGGAGAGCTGGAAAACATGGAGTGGCCAGAAGTCTCCAGACTTAAACCCCCTCCAGCTGCTTTAGGATGAACTGGACAGAAGAGAGAAAGCAAAGCAGCCTATAAGTGCCACACACTTATGGGGACTTCTGCAACATAGTTGGGAAGAACTTTCTACAGAATGAACAATAAGACACTGAACCGCTTGAATTTCAGTATTTGTCTCTTTTTGGAACTATGGATATTATTAGTCAGAATATACAGACTTAGTAGTATGATCGGCTAGCCCATCTTATTTTGAACTGATAGCAAAACTGTGAAGGTGTTACTTTTGGGCCTACTTTTACTACGCTGGCTTTTTTGATGTATTTCAGGCTATGAACTAGAAGGATAAAACTCTGAGGCTCTGATGCCGGAGCTTTGCTTACAGGCTGTGTACGCTTGTAGGTTTATGTCAGTTAGGTTTATGACGCTGCCCTTCAGTAAAGTGTTGTCATGATAATATATTTGTACAAAAATCCCAAATATTGCACTGTAAGCACTTTATTCATTGTGATATTTATAGCAGAAAGCTTGATATTGCAGTGTGACACAGTTCCTAGTATTGAACCGGCTTTATTTTCAGTTTCAGTCCGTGGTTGTCTCTTAATGAATTTTGTACTCTTGAGGTATGACTGCATTCTGGCAGATGCTTGGCTTCCGCCGCTGTCACTCAGAGGTTCTCCTGGCGTTGTGAGTTCACTGCATTGAAGCCAGATGTCATTGCAGATATCAAGACGTCTGGAAGCGAGGCTGCTAGACGCATAGTTCCTGGAAGCCCTGATCTAGGAACGACCTCGAGAGGTCTGCAGAAGCAATCTGCCGAAAAATGGGAGAACTCTCAAACTTCCACTGTCTGAAGTTCATTGAATCAAATATCCTGTAACGATTTTTCCCAACAGCACAGCTTCAGAACACGCAACCTTAAAGAGATGCATTACTGTGAATAATCTATTAGAGGCTCCGTATAGTGGAGCGCTTAATGTTTTTCCTCACAGAAACGTTCTGCAAAAACACAGCTGTGATGTCACAACCATGAACTCCTTCACACATGACTGGCCATTTAGCTGTTAAAGCCTTATTGCACACCCGTTAAAGCTGAGGGTAATTCTTTCCGACGTCTCTAAGAATCTCAGCCCAAAACTCGTATCATGGAAAACAGATTTTGGCGTAGATTGCGAGAAGGTGATATAACGTTATAAGCATGATTAAAGTTTCAAAACATTAACATTATACCCTGGAGCATGTTTTCTATTTATGCAAATGTAGCTGGAAAAAACAACCTGTGTGGAATCCACTGTTGTCACAAAAAGAGTTTATTTACAAAACTAACCTACAGCCCCAAACATCCACTAGGATGTTATAGGAAGTGTTTCTTTCCTGAAGGATTAAATGAGGCACAATACAGGGCAGCCAGTCTGAACATTAGTCATTTGCATCTGTCTTAAAGTCACAGTAACAAAATTGTTTATTTAATTCCATATTAAGTGATCATGTACAAATGAATTGGTGAATAGTACCACACAAGGCTGCCAGTCAGAACAGAGGACATTTACATGTATTGTGTCTTAAAGCCACAGAGACGTAAACACTTCTTAGGGATAAAGAGAGCATGTTTAAAAGAATTACGACTTGTTTTTGATGCATAAAACCGTGCGGATGTCATAAGCAGAGTGCAGAGGAGGAAAGAACTGGTGGAGGGAGAAGAGGATGAGGAGCCCTTTGAAGAAGAAGAGACTGAAATAAATATGCCTGCAGGAAATACGTTAAGGAGCCCCTTGGAACTCTCCCTGGACTGGTTTTGTAATATTGTCTGAAAGAGAGAGACAGAAAGAGATGTCAACAGCAGTCATTTCTCTTTCTCTCTCTCTCTCTCTCTCTCTCTCTCTGTCTTTCTCTGTCTCTTTCTCTTTCTGTCTCTCTGTCTTTCTCTCTCTCTCTTTCTCTCTCTCTCTCTCTCTCTCTCTGTCTTTTTCTCTCTCTCTCTTCTGTATATATTATGAAGCAGGATAATGATTTCCAATCTGTACGCTCAAGCAACTGCCAATAAAACAGTGCTCAGAAACACATGGTCTGCGTTGCCCTCATGCCAAAAGTCTCATCTCCGAAAAAGAAGAAAAAACACATTTCATCACTCCTGCTTCCAAAACGGGTCCAGCGGCGGAGCGTCCGAGGTTTATAGCGAGCCTTTTATCAAGAGGACGCCAGGATGTCTTTGGGGGGGTTCCACAGGCTGGTATTGTCCCACAAGATAAACCAGCCCGCCTCTGGAGGATTTAGGCCCGAATCTCCGGCAGCCGTTTCTATAAAGCGCACGCCGTAATTTGGAACTCCAGACCTGTTTTGTTGCTTCTTTTGTCGTTTGCGGCCCAATCGCTCGAGGCGGAGAGAAACAGGCGGGAGGAGCAACAAAACAAGCGGGGGAAGAAAAGGGCAGGCGAGCGAGAGATTCGGTAGAAAGCGGTGCAGAGCTGTGGCCCTTGTGGTAGGAGCACGGAGTGTGTGCATGTGTGTGTTGTGTAGGCCTTGAGGATGACTCAAGACACTTTTGCTCTCTTCTGTAATTATAGTCAAAAAATACACTTTAAAGAGGAGCGATGTGGAAACGAGTTACGCGCTCTCGCACGCAGTCTCTCTCGGCTGGGGCCCTGTTTCTCTTCTTTTTTCCTTCCTTCCTTCCTTTTTTTTTTTTAAGTCAATGACTTTCCCGTTTCCTTTTTCTGATGGGGTTCAGGAAGCGAAGCCAAAGACCCCTGTCTCTCTACCTCACTCTCCCTCTTCCTCTCTATCTACTCTGTTTCTGTCCTTCCTCCATTTCTCTCTCTCCCCCCAGCTCTGTCTCCATCTATATCTCCGTAGCTTTACATCTTTGCCTCCTTCTTTCTCTTTCTCTGTCTCTCCCTCTCACTTCCTGATCCGATCTTCATAAACCCAACTCTCACCCAACTCTGTCTTTTTTCCCCTCTGTCTCTTTCTTTTCTGTCTCTCTTTCTGTCTTCCTTCCTCCTGTATCCCCTCTCTTTTCCACTTATTATCTCTTTCTGTCTCTTTCCCTTCGTCTCTTTCTCTCTCCCCCTACCTTATGCTCCCTCTTTCCTTTCTCTCTACTCTTTCATTCTCTCGTGCTTTATTTCTCACGTACACTGCCGGCAGTCCGCTGGCGCCTGGGCTGCTGATTCTCGCGGAGTGGCACCAGCTCGTGAAAATGGAAGCCTTCTTGTAATTGGTGGGCGTCCAATCTTTCTGCAGCCGTATACATCTTTGGATCTTCAAGCATATGCACAGAGAGAAGTTCTGGCTGTGTTTTCCCCATTTTGGCAGAAACACCAAGCATGTGTCTACACTCAGAAACACCTGTCTTATAGGTGAAACATAGGGTTCAGAAGTTCACAGTTACTGGCTGTGTTCCACCTGTTGCCTCTCAGGCTTCCTCAAACTCAAAATCCATGAGCGAGGACTAGGGATGGGTATCGTTTGAATTTTTCCGATTCCGGTTCCACTTCTGGTTCCACTTAATCGTTTCCGGTTCTTATCGATTCCCTATTTTGATTCCACAAAGGTATAAAAAACAAAAAACAAACTGTTTAAATAACAAAACAAACTTTATGCAGAATGATTCAAATC
>JBBPDC010159924.1:0-18898 GCA_037974485.1 Hemigrammopetersius urotaenia | reverse complement strand
TAGATAGTTGCAACACCACCACCACGGCCAGTTAGACGGGGCTCGTGCTTATAGAAATATCCTGACGGAGTAGACTCGTTCAGACTAATACATTCATTTGGTCTAAGTCATGTTTCGGTGAGACAGAGTGCGTCAAGGCGAAAGTCTGAGTTTAATTCATTAACAATAAGTGCTTTAGGCGCAAGGGATCTAACGTTGAGAAGTCAACAACACCCATCAGAGGCAGAAGTTAAGACAAAAGTAAGGAAGGGCTGGGGATAAGAGGTTTTTTTGGTTTTTTTTGAGTAATAAGTGAGCAGAAATGAGACATAGTGAGTCACAAAGAATCAGAAAACTTAACTGATTCCCAGAGGAAACTGCTTATGCAACAACTGCACAAACTGAGACACAAAGTTAAGAACAATATGAAAGATACTATAGAGTCAAAATAAAACTCCAGAAAGTACTCTGAAAACAATATGATGTGGTTAGTACGAGAGGCGAGTGTAAATTGTATCAATAAATAAATAAGAAATAAGTAAAATAACTGCAGGACTGTTCTCTCGCTTGAACTGTATTTCATTGTGTTTGCCTATGCTTAAAAACAGTAGGCCATTGATAAGTGTCTGTGTCCAACCAACACAGTTTGGTCCAGTCAGCTCTATTCAGGGCAAGTACCTGTGCCTTATCACTATGGATGGGCATTTGGGCTGTTTTGTTATTTGAAAGTCCAAAAAAATTGTTCTGACTGAAACAGCATTTTAGCATTTTCAGCAAGAAATTGATACTGACATATGACAGCACACTAAAACACAGTAAACAATGATGTATTTACTGATAGGCTTACTTTTTGGCATGTAGGCGAAAGTTTGTTTGAACACACTTAGTATCAATATGGACGTCTGAAACTTTGAAGACATTCAGACAGTATATTGTTGTTATAGAGTGCTGTTTGCATTAAGGTGTGTGTTGACTGTCAGCTGTAGTCAAAGAGCAAAGACGAGAGGTGATGGTGAACTCACTGTCTGATGGATGATGAAAGATTATTGGTCGGCCATGGTTGAGACTGCCTGAGCTTTTTATTGTGTTGGAAAGTAGAATAAAACATCGTAAGAGACAGCGAATCAACAGAATTTTCTGTGCTAATCAACAGGGCACTGCTAATGGGGTAAATGGACATTATCCCGAGAAATGGTGGAGTATTTCTTTAATAAGGATATCAAGTGTAGTGCTTTTGACCTTGCTGTGAGATCCTTGAGGGAAGACAGTTCTACAGATTTTATCCCTCAGTGATCTTTGGCTCTGTATAAAACATTTACGAACAGACTTTATACAATGTCCATGCTGACAGGGATACTGATAACCTGCTTGCTCTCTTCTGTGCATGTGCTCACTCTCTGACTCACTGTCTCTCTCTCTCCCTCCCCCTTGATTCACTTTTTCTTTCTTTTTGTTTCTGTAGTTTCTCTCTCTGATTCTTTCACTTACTTATATAAATAAATATGTACTCTTTCTCTCTCATAAGTATTCTTCTCCTTCACCATTTCTCTCTCCCTTTTATGTAGTCTCTCTTTCACTCACTTTTCTCTGTTTCTCTTACACAGAGGTATTCTTTTTCTGTCTCACTCCTATGTAGTTTCTCTTTCTGTCTCACTCATTTATAGTCGTTCTCTTACTCATATAGTCTGTCTCTCTCTCTCTCTCTCTCTCACTCTTATGTAGTCTCTCTCATTCAGTCTCACTCAATTTTTCTCCCTCTTAATGAGAGATTAGTGAAAGTGGTAAGAGTTTGAAGAGCTCGTTTTAATTTGAGGGACATTATAAGTGAGTGTTAAGTGAGTCAGTCATGTGCTATAATTGGGTTTGTTTGTGAGTGAGCTAGAGCATCTAACATAAGTTTAACTGCTTTCAATGTGAGGCAGTTATGCTAATGAAGTCAATTATTTGTTAGTGTCCTCTTTATTGCACTCATGCAAGTCTCTGGACTACGTGAAGTCCATAATGTTAAGTTTTCTGTTCTAAGCAGAAAATCTCTGACAAGAGTAATTGACAGAGTCGGTGATGTGGAAAGTGAGCGCCAGGCTGAGCAAATCAATTAGGGGTAAGGAGGGTAATGGAGTCGGGGCAGTCCACCGTCCACCCCTGGCTTTGGGATGGCGGGGTAAGTAGATATCCTCATTGCCAATTAAAGGGCACCACAGGGGGGACGGGCCACAGGCCGTCCCACTGATTAACCAACCTCTGACACTGCGGGACTCATTTCCATCTGCACTCGTTTCCTCACCCGCTCTCTCTCTCTTTCTCTTCTCTCCCTTTAACATCTTTTTCTCACTTTCATACCTACTTTCCCAACCCTTTGACCCTTTTTTTTCTGTTCCACCATTCTCTCATCAGACCCATCTGTCTGTTTTTCACTCATTTTTCTGGCTAATACACCTGAGATGCTCGGGATAGGCTCTTTGCCCTTCTGCTGACTGGAGCTCTTCTCTCTCTGTGGCAGCTCTTGATAACTCTTTAATGAGGCCAGCAGACAAAGAACATTCCTAGGTGGATGGTGCCTATGAGTATTTTTATGAGTCCCTCTGTCTGTGTGTGTGTGTGTGTGCACATTTGTGTGTGCGTGCACCCAGGCAATGAGTTTGGGAAAGTGCCATCTCAGTCATTCACAGTGGCTCTATACGGTTGTGATCTCTCTATATAGTGCGGATATATTTGATTTGAGAATGGAAGTGGGTGCATGTTTATTTATTTTTATACATTTCAAGTAAAGAATATCCTACAAAAGGCTTTGACTTTGTAAAAATATTCTTTGTTGGTACTGAATCTAAGATTATGGTTAGGCCTAGGATGTTAGGCCTATTACACATGTACATTTTCTTATTAAATTTAGGGTTGGTTTCTCAAACAGTGATTAAGCCTAGACTTCACATTATTAATTCTCCCTGTTCAGGAATACAGCCCATATATGGCACATTACGTACACATTCTTACAGGTGGCTCCGAACAGTTCAAATATTTAACTGTGCTTAATCATGTTTGGTATAATCAGTCACATTTAACCCTCTGTTTTGTTGCAGGCCTTTTGTGTCCAGTTCACTTGTTTTTTGACCATTTTACCTGTCTTAATGCATATGGAATTAAATTTCCAAAGGGTCTGGAGTTTTTTCAGATCTTTTAATTTTTAACTATATATCCAGTAATCCCTCAGTTTTACGGATCCGCACTCGTGGATTCAGTCTAATGTGGATTTTTTTTTTTTCTGAGAAACAAACTGTACACTGAAAAGTTACTAACCTCCATAAAAAGAAGAAGAAGCAGCCTGCTGCAGCATGTAGCATGACTGCTCTGTGTCTTGTCCTAGTAATTTAGTGTTTTAAAATACACCCCCCCCCCTCAATTATCTCAGTTTATTTAGTATTTAGTATAGCTGTGCCCTGTCAAAAATGTGGGTAGAGAGAGTCTTTGTTTTGGTTTGCAAACGCTGTTAATACTAACGTTTTTTTAAAGAAGTTTGTTTTATGAAGTTTTCTGATTCTGATTTTTTATTTACCTTTTTTCATTTTCTTTAAGGGTAATGCATTAAACTGAGTTTAAAAGGAAATTAAAGTGTTCTGGAAATGGTCCCGAAACACAAAGAAAAGGTCCACACGATCTCACTACTTCTGCTTACACTGAAAGTTAAGATACCCTGTACAGTTATGGACTGAAATATGGCATAAAGTATGGAATTTATGCACAATCCCACATCCTTGCATTGTGTAAAAAACAAACCTGTTTGTGTGTGACAGTGTTTGAGTCAGCTGAGGAGACGCTTGAGGTGAAGAAGCTCATTGAGAATGGAGACAGCAGCCCTGAAAATATGACACGGTTTGAGATGAATCTGAAGGACACAAGGTATGTGCAGAATATTGCTGTCTTGTTTTATGTGCTCTCTGCAGGTACTGACAGTGGTCACAAGACGCTCGTGTTTTTCCATTCTCTCTGTAATCTGATCATCTTGATGAAAACAGTGGATTAATAGAACCAGTATTTCTGTAATTCACAGTTAGCTTTTTATATCCTTAATATTTCTTTAAATTGTCAGATCAGATTAGTAGTTCTAAAGCAGTTTGTCTGAACCATTCACTCTCAAAGCCTTGCTGTATATCAAAAAGCACGAACACACACTGAGGGTACAGAACATTAAGCACACTAGACAGATGCACCTTTTATTGATCTACCGGTTTGGTCTTCATTTCGTTTCACCTCTGTTATGAATGAGCTGCTTTTGTCCCCTGATCGAAATGCTATTTGGGCTTCAGATCCACATGGCACACTGCCAAGCTTTAAAACCCCATTTTATTCCTCATTCCTTATTCACAATCCATATCTGTTGTCTCAAGCCTGGAAAGCTCTTCATTATAGTCACCTCTCCATCATCTACTGTGGCCTGAAGTGGCTTCAGCAGGGACAATGGCTTTCACCTGGTTGCTTCGATGGCTTTCACCTCAGTACCTCTATTTCGAGGAATGAGACGGTACCTCTGATGTTTTCAGTGTTTGTCTACTGAGTCGTACCTTTGTGTTGCAGCCATTGGCTATCAGAAATGCCTACCATGTACAGATGGGTGGCAAAACAATTTGAATATTTAAATGAGGATTTAAATGAGGATGTTTGCAGATGTTTCAATTCAGGAGCTTTAGCCGCAAAGACTGCACAGCTGTTGCCTAAAGGAGCTGTGACACATCTGCATTTAGATCTATTTGAAAGACATTAGTAAATATTTGCCCATTTGTTGCAAGAACAGTCCATTCACTTTTTTTTTGCAAAAGTTGCATTAGGAGATTGTGCTAAAAGATGTTTACTACTTGGCAGTAGTGTTAACTTAGTGGTAAAGGACTTATATTACAGTACATGCAAATAACATAAATACGGTGAATAGGGGTTTTATGCCTGGCAAAGTGTTCAGTTAACCATTTCCAGACCTCTTATACCTTCTATCAAATACTCTTTTGACGCCACATTGAGGCATTAAGCAGAAATCTGGAACGAAACCTGGGTTCTTCTTACCATCACACACAATATTAACTATTATGATACTCTTTACTGTTTTCTTGTTTGTTTATTCTGATGTTCACTTGTGTTTTTGCTGGCAGAAAGAACTCCACTGCTGATAGAAATGGCTTCAAACTTTTGCGCAGTACTGTACATATAGAGAGATATTTTTATAGGGCTGTTGTGCATAAACCACTCGTTACAAAGACCATAGTCTTCATGAGTTAGCAGGTCTGAATGCTTGACCCTTAGAGTGAGGGGCTCAGGTTGCTCTTTTATGCTGTGGGAGTGGGCATTTTACTGGCATAGTTTAAGTTCACTTGTCCCCTTGCAGAGGTCATTGCTATTTAATACATATGTATTTGTCTTTATCCTGTGATGAAACATGTCTTTCTTGATAATAGTGGTCTCCAAGAAGACAGTGCCCCTGTCCACAGTTCACAAGGGGTCACTGAATGGTTTAATGTATGACGATTTTAGCATTCACAGTCACCAGAGAACATCTGTGGGAGATTTTGGTCTGATATCTTACACATCTCTCTGCCACATCATCGGCATACTAGCTGTAGGTGTGTCCATCCATCCATCTGTTATCTGGTCATCCTCAGCCAGGGTTGCGTGGGGTTCTGAAGCCTCAGAGCAAACGGTAGAGAAAACACCCTGAACAGGTTGCCAGTTTATCACAGTGCCTGAAGAAATTTTTTTTGGAAAGAAGTGTTCTGTGCCTCCAGTGCAGCTCCAGAGGTATTTAGAATCTATTCCAAGGTGCAGTTATGGAAGCACCTTTCACACATTAAAGGTAATTTAGCAAAAAGGGGTAGGTTGTGAATGAGGTTGAATCGAAGTCCTGCTGTCACAGGGGTGCATTTTGTACATGATACATGGTACTAGACAGAAGCAGAAAAAATTCACCCTGTGTGTTCGTGGCTGTTTCTGTTTAGAAACAACACAGGATGAACAGTAAAGCAGCACATTTGTGTTTTTACCAGACCAGAAAGCATGCATGATCCAGAAATTAAGGAGATGTTCATTCTTAGATCCAGAAATGAGGGAGCTGCCCATGCTTAGATCCAAAGTGTAGTGAAATGAGCCCCTGAAACATCTGTGAGACTGTGCAGTATAGTTACAACAATTAAAAGAGAAAATTAAAATCTGTAAGTAATTAGTTGTCGGTGGTGTATGTAAAAATATAAAAACAATGCATGTAGACAAGGGATTAAGATGTATAATGAATGTTTTTTTCTTTTGATTTGTCTATATGTATACAGTTATAAACATCTTTCTCTACTTTGTATTAGTCATCCTTAAGCACTTCATCAGCAGCCTTTTTCTCAGCACAGAACCACTGCTAGCTGGATATTTCTAGCTCAGTAGTCACATATAAAAACTTCCAGCAACACTGCTGTGTCTGATATACTCATACCATTGCCGCACACACTACCATGCCATTATTACACTGTCAGTGCTGCGTTGAGGCTGACCAACCCAAATAATATAGTATATGGTATATAATATATGGTCCTATGGTGGTCCTCTGACATTGCTAGATGGAGAGTAGCATTATATATGGTGTAGATAAGCTATAGTCTGTAATTGTACCTGTATGGAGGTGTTTCTGAAGGAATGGCCAGGGAGGATAGGTATAGTATGATGCAGAAGTCTTGAGCTGTGGCTCATTTGTTTATATTTGGCTTTGAATCACCTTGTTGGTACAAAAGTACTGTTTTCTGTCAGCCAAACTGTCTTATCTTTGACATATAAACTAGTTTAAATGAAATAAATGTGAACAATTGTTTTACTGTGACAGGTTTCATAGTGTCTAAAGATACAAAGAGCCTAGATAAAGGAATTCCAACCACTCAGCATTCAGCACCACCAGTATACTGATCACAGCCTGATCATCTGGAATCATCTGCTCCTGGTTCTTCACTGGTTCAGGACTTCAGTTAGATGGTCTTTGTTCTGCTTGAATGATTTTAACTGTGTGGTTTAACAAGCAAACATTTCTCTGAAACTGTTCAGGTTCAGGGACTGGACTGAGTCTTTGAAAGTCTTTCAGAAAGCCTAGAAAAGTGATTCTTTAGGACTACATTAAAAGTACAAGAAAGTGTAGGAAGCCAAATATGAAGAAATGAGGGGTAGCTCAAGACTTTTGCACAGTTCTATACAACGTTGGTGTACCTGATGAATTGTATGAAGTGTGTGTCCTCTGAGACAGTGAATATTGTGATTTCTCTTCAGGTACCGGGAAGATTTCCGTCCACTGGTGGAAGGGTGTGGCTGTTATTGCTGTAAGAACCATAAGAGGGCATACGTCCATCATTTACTGATGACCAATGAACTGCTGGCAGGGGTGTTACTGATGGTTCACAACATGGCTCATTACCTCGGATTCTTTAAAGCGCTGAGAGAAGCAGTGGCCAGTGACCGGCTACAGGATTTTAAAAACAAGGTGCTCCGGTGACCAGTTAGGCCTGACCAAGCGTTTTGGGGGTATATGGAGTATATTTTATTCTCAGTTTTTGATCAGCCTGATGAACAGTCCCAGACTTGGCAGTTCTAAAAGGCAGCATCTGTTTACTGTAAGTCACACTGAATTTCTATAGACATATATGATTTACAAAGCATTCTTTCATTGGTCTCCCACTTGAATTTTTCTTCTTTTTTCTAACGTCAACATGAACATCTGCGCCTTGAGCTTCTGTCAAAAGAAGAACATGTTTTATAAATTGGTTTGCATTAATAAGCAAACACGCTGCTTGGAATATGCGTATTCAAAGGTGAAACTAGACGTCCCAGTGAGCGTCTTCTCCACATTGCCTGGCAGCTCGTGCTGAGATCCTGCTCTTAGTAGTCACGGTTCTGTCCTGTCCTGTCCTGTCTTTCTTTTTAATGTATTTTTCATGGAATAAACAGTGGCTCATGGGAGATTTAACCATGTTTGTTGAGGGGGAGCGGTCTTTGAACACTGTCACGGTCAAGGGTGGATGCTCTTGTGTACATAGTGGTTGGTAGTCATCTCAGGTCTCCTGACTTGAACTCATGCCATGGAAAACCAGATTTTTTAAGCAGAAAAATCGGATGTATTGTGTAAACAAGGGGTATAATGATACACCCAGAATTTGATTACATTTACAATTCTGGGTTCACAATTCATTTGAATGAAATTGGAGTGAAGAAATGTGATGGCTATGTTCCTTTGTGGCATAATCTACTCAATGAGACTAAAAGTGGAAAGCAGGAGGACCTGAATGGAGTGGATGCTAAGTGCATGCAATACATTTGCATTCAATTAAAACATAATATAATTGATGCTAAAAATATACTGCTCAAAAAAATAAAGGGAGCGCTTAAACAACACAATGTAGCTTCAAGTCAATCACACATCTGTGAAATCAAACTGTCCACTTAGGAAGCAACACTGATGGTCACTGAGAGAGTCTAGACTGTAAATCAGTGTTCCTCCTAAGTGGACAGTTTGATTTCACAGACATGTGATTGACTTGAAGTTACATTGTGTTGTTTAAGTGTTCCCTTTATTTTTTTGAGCAGTATACATTACAAAAAAACAGAAAAGTAAATAATTTCTATCCTCTAGAATGCATGGATATATAGTATGGAATATATTATTAACATATATTTTTGTGTAATGTATTTGTGTATTATTTTTTGTAGTAAATACAAAAAACATACATAAATAATGAATACAAAAATACTAAATAAGATCATTTCTATCATCCACAATGCTGTCATGTTGCCATGCCCGTTTTCACTTTTTTGTCTTGAAATCTTTTCTACATGTTATTACATCTCTATTAACACTATAAACAGTGCAGTTGCTTCAAATATCATTAATTGAATGCTCTTTGTCCACAATGCAATATCACATGTCTATGGTGTACATTCACAGTTTGGATTGAAATATCATCTCTAATGTACAAACTGTTAAAATCTCAAAATCACTCTTCAGGCAGTGGACTGAATTTGTTATAGGTGTGATATCACAACCATGAAAACATTTACATATGTCCAGAGAAGCTGAACAGGGATAAAAAGCAAATAAAGGAAGTTAAGGGCAGCTAAATGATGTGAAATGTCATGCGCCGGCTCTGATTAGATGTATTTGTGGCCATTGAGACTGACAGCGGGCAACATTTCCATTTAAAAGGTGGCGAGTGGCACTTGCCAGCAGGTGGTCTCTGTCGCTCGTTTCAGCCAATTAGTGTCGCAGAGAGAGTGCGAGCCAGATGATTAAAAGTTTCTCTCGCTCTGACATGCGGGACAGCTTTCCACAGCGAGCCTCCCCTCACACTCTCACACTTAATTCACACGCGGTCGTGATTAAACCCACTCAAATAGCCATCTCAGTTAAGAGCGCATTAATGCAGAGGCTGACAGACCACCAAGCTGGGACCATCTTCAAGGTGGATGTAGGATTTAAAAGGCGGGAACAGGGCATTTAAAACGTATAAACCCCAGTAGGGCTGCACAACATTTCCCTTTACAGTGACGTCGACAGAACTGCGCAATGCAAAGTGAATTTAAATGAGCTTCTGACCAATCTCTGAATGTTTCTAATATTGTGCTGTGGACATGCTGACCAATCACAGGCCTTTCTTGGATGTTGAATCAATGAAGGCAGTCCCAAGATAAAACATTGAGGTGTAGCCAAAAATGAAGCATTCTGGCAACATTTAGGGCAATGTAGCAGGAGTGTGATATAACGGCTTTATTATGGAATGTTATACTGAAAATTAGTAGTTAGCTTCATAACTGTTGGCACCCTTAGATGTGCAAAAAAGGAGCATGCAGAAGGAAAATATTTCTCCTGGAACTTTGACTGGAACAGAGTTCTCTGGAGTTTTCATTGCCGTCAAGGGCTTGTCCACTTGCACCAAACTGGATCTTGGTTACATCTTGATCAGTCGGCAACCTCTGGGACCTGGGGCCGGATAAGCAGAAGAATATGAATGTATTAATGAATGAATAAACTAGTGAATTAATCAAATTGGTTTGATTAAAAGTTCAGAATACTGATTTTCTCTCTCAGTTCAGGCTTAAATGTTAATATTTAGGATTTAACAAAACTGGGGCTGAGTTCAGTACATATTCCTGACAATTACTTCATACACATTTACATTTCTAGTCACGAAATTACCCTTTTTCTTATTTATGTAGCAACCCAAAATTATTTCATGTCATTTAAAAAGGCCCATGAGCACTAAATCCAATTTGGCCTCTCCTCCTAATCATGTGTATTACTGAGTTGTTTTTCTTATTTCATTATGGTCCAAGGTGATGTGTCCTGCGAACCCATATGAAGAGTCGTTCATGCACGCGTGTGGTGGAATTAGGGGCTGATAAGTGTTCCAGCAATTCTGTCGCAGCAAGAGAAGAGACAAGTGTAAATTTTCCTGCGGTGCCTTTATGATTTATCGAGTGTCAAGTGATTCAATCAGTGCAGGCGAAGGTCGCACTCATTTAGTATTCAGAATTCCTCTCTCTGCTATAATATCACATTCTTATTCAGCCACTTGCCGGGAATGAAAGATTTGCGCGTAGAGGATCGGGCATCTTTAAGTGCCGTTTTAGTGGGTTCTTCTGGTAATACGTGACCTCTGTGTCCATGTGACCTTTTGCCACAGGGTTAAGTACATACATAGCTCTTTCTGGCATGATCTTGTTAATTGCATGATCTGTTGATGGATGGATTGAGCTTTAATTACCAAACTAATACATCATCGGTGCAGTCATACTAACTCATTTTGTCAACGCCTGTGAGGAGGAGCCGATTTTAGTATGAATTAGTACTTAATCAGGAGCGGAGCTGTCAGGAAGAGGAAACGTGGAGATTTCAACGGCGAAATGATGGACTGGTTCCAACACGTTACCGCATACCACAACCATACAAGCACTCCCAGTGTCTTCCAGTGAGAGACCTCCTGTGATCCTCAGCATGTTAAGCTGAGTGGACAAGAGGTCCCATATGTTTTTCTTTTACATTTCTTTCCATTGTATGTGGTTTTATACACAAATAAAAAATTGTCCTCACATGACCAGTATCCAACCTTCCTTATTTAGTTAATTATTTAAGGACTGACCTGCTATAGCAGTGACCCCCAACCTTTTTTGCTAGATTGTACTGTACTGTATCACATGACTGAGACTAGCCTTTTTTCAAAATTAAAGATCTTTCAGATTCTGATAATCAATAAAAGATTTAAGGCCAAAATGATGTGAACATGTCTCCTAATTACTCAGTTTAGGTGTTTCACTCACCCATTGCAGGTGTATAGCCATGCAATTTCCATAAACAGTGGCAAAAGAGTACTGAAATTGAACATAACCTTTGCCATTCATTTTCTGCCTTGCTAGATCTGCCCCAGTCAACTGTAAGTGTAATTATAGTGAAATAAAAGTATCTCAACAGTAGTAGACCAGGAAAGGCCACAGAAGTGGGCTGTCATGTCCTGGGCTGTCAAGCACAAACACAAAGATCACCTCCACTTCATCACTCACAACAGAATTCCAAGCTGCTGCTGGAAGCAATATCAGCACAAGAGCTGCATCTTTAGCTTCATGAAATATATTTCCATGGTCCTCTAGGCAGCTGTACATAAGCCTGAGATTGCTATATAGAAGTCCAAGGATACTGAAGGATACTTTACAGTCTGTCAGAAACATACAATTTACTAAAAATACTATAAATGCTACAATTTAAAAACACATATCTCATTAAAACCTACTTCATCCTCAGTGAATCCTTGAGGAGAATATTTGATATTTGTTAACACCTTGGGTTCTCCTACATGCTGCATAGAAACCATTATTTTCTATACACACACACTATATGGACAACGGTATTCAGACACACCTGTTTTTTCAGGCTAGGGACCTTTACTTCTAGAGAAGATCAATCTTAATACTTCAGCAGATCAAGACATTTTGGACAACACCATGATTCCAACTTTGTGGACAGTTTGGGGAAGAACCTTTTCTAGTCCAGCATGACTGTGTCCCAGTGCACAAAGCAAGCTCCATAGACACATGGCCGGCATCTCAGTACTTTGATCTATTTAGAGTATATTCACAAATGCTTGATCACTGCGAATCATCCATATTTTCTGCATCAAGCACAGGCAGACAGGGAGGGTGGGGGGCTCAGTGTTAATGCCCATATTTTTTTTTAAATGAAATGTCCAAGTCCAAATGAAATGTTAGATTACTGTAGGATCGGTAGTAATATAGAAAATTGTTCTTGATCATGACATCACAACCATGATAGTATAAAGTCAGACCATTATTGCAACCATATATGGTCTTCGTGCACTGGGATCTTTTTGGAATAGCAATATTTAAGCTTTTTTGGTAAAAAATGCAAAAATCCTTTGGTGTTCTATGCTATAGGTCCTTTAAAAGCATATTTTTAGAAAACAGAATATGATTCAGAGTGAACTAAATTCAGATGCTGTTCTACTTACCTCTGCCTCTTTCTTTTGTGTTGTTTTCCCAGCAATTTGTGAGGTCAGAGGAAGTTGAAGTAAAGGTTGCTGGTGTCTGGTGCTGCAGGGAAGGGGCTGGCTGAATAGGTCAAGCAGGGCAAATGACCTTCTCTGAAGCTGCTGTTCATTTGTTATCTCTGTTAGCTACAGATTGATTTCTCTGTTGTCCCGCTAGGTGTTTTTGTCATCTGCTGTGATGGAATGATTAGAGGTTGCCTGTGTTATTCAGTAAATGATGAATGTGGCCTGTGCTCCTTCGAAGTCCAAAGAGTTGTGTTATGCCAATAAATGAATCACATTGATGTTCAAAATCCGTGAAAGAGGCCTAAAATATCCACATGCATGGGTCTTCCAAACAGTACTTGAGCTATAGTTATTCTGAAAAATGATCTGTCATATGTTTTATGGAAGCATTTCCCATATAATGAGTGTTTGTTGTCCCTGACTGCTTTATAAGTAGGGAAGTTCCCAAAAACCTTACTTTTCTGTGATTTTTCAGATGACAAATCTAAACCTTATTTTTGACACAATCCCTTTTTGTCTTTTTTTTACTTTTCGCCAAAATAAACATCACATAAATAGCTGAAATGCCCGGAAAACACCAATATCTGCTCTTAGAGCAATAACAGAAATAGATGGCAATAGATGCATGGCAATCGATGCATGTTTATTTTGACAGCAGTTATAAGGATGGTTACAACAATGCAATATTCTAAAAGAATCATGATTGGAGATTTGAAGAAGATGGCAGCTGTCACGGGGGCCGGACCTAGCCGGCTCCAGTGATTTACCTCGGTGTACAGACCAGGCTGGGAAGCAGGCATCCATACTGTGTTTCTTTATTGAAACAAAAGAAAACAGAAACAAAAACATGGCTCAAGGGCCGCTACAAACAGGAACAGGAAAACAGGCATACACGTAAAATGAGGTGATTGACTGACAGGGAAATGAACACAAAACAGAACTTAAATACAGTCAGTCATTAAGGCACAAAACACAAACAGATGAAAAACCAAAACACGTGACAACTGAACAGACAACGACGTCAAAATAAAAGACCCAGAACTAAACAAAAAAGCAGTGGCCCCTACTGGCCACTGACCGACCCGTAACAGTAGCACTCTGGAGTCATCAAGTGTTTTTTACCCTTCACACAAATTACTCCAAAGCTGTGTCTTACGGTCTGAAGACATGAAAAATGGCAGAAAATCTTCCAGGTAGGCTTAGTGCAAAAAGAAGGATAGTTAAATTGAAAGGAACATTATTGCAACAAGTTTTGAGCAGGATTTATGATTTGTTTGTGTCATATTTTATCTAAAGGCCCTAGGGACTTTTTTAGGAGACATGTACCAGATTTACTCCTGCTTTGGTCATAAGTTCAACAGGGAAAATGGGTTCCAACAGCACAATGATCCAAAATATACATTCAAATAGTCCACAAACATTCCTTATAAACAGGGGGTGACATATTTTTTTTCTCTAGTACTCTAATGAGTACCTACAGTAATGAATTGGTACGCACCCAAATTCAAAATGTTTCCCCTTTCTGTGGGGGCTGGAACCATTACAACCCACCTACACCCCATGCCCCCCTGCCAGATGGTGCTGATCATGCAAACTGACTAAACCTAAATTAAATTCAGGTCTAGTCACCCACAGAGATTACTTATCATGAAAAAATTTAAAACAACATTTTAATATGATTGGTATGATGGGTGTGTCTGCTTTCCCACTAACTGGTTGAAATGAGGAAGAATTGCTGGGATCATACTTGCTCTGACTGAATTTTGATTGATGCAGAAATGAGGCTCCGTGGACCGGCAGGAACCATATTTTAAAACGTCATCATTTTTTTTCCTTTCCTGAGTGGTGGTACTTAGAGACCCAGTATGAAGTTACTCAAATTAGGTGCACATTTGCGCAGTGAAGACTGAAAACTGGTGCGTGTTTGTTGTACCACATACGCTAATTCTTCATTGCATAAACTTGTGTAAATTGACTGGGTAACTGCCTTTGGCTAAGTAGGTGTAGTAGAAATGATAGAAATTGTCATTTCTATATATGGACTTCATGGACAGGGGAGCAAACAGTACTGATTTAAAAATCAACAATGTTTACACACCACATTTAACTTTTATTGAAGTTTGCAAGCTAAATCCATTTTTTCAGAAGATATGAATCCTTTAAAAAAGAAATGTGTTGAAGGGGCCAGACCAGACAGTAATGGAAATCTGCAGACAAAGTGTCTTTGGCTTGTCACATTGATCTAAGAGATTACTGTGAAACTCATAGTAGCCAGAAGTGAGAGCATTCACTGAGACGTTCTGCCATACTTGACCAGCAGCTTTTCTGGGTGTCTGTCTCAAGAGCAGAGATATCAGATTAAATTTTCATAAGCACTTCAGCAGAACTTTCCCTTGGCTGGGCTGACACAGGCACTCTTTGAAGTGCAATGCAACAAACCCTGCCACAATGCAGATTTCATAAACCTGATCCAGTTAAACTAGACCTGCAGTTGCACCTGAAGATTAGAGCCTGGTAGCTGGAATTAAACTCTGTTTAATGAGAAGTCCCCACTTGGGCAAAAATTACATTAACATAGCTGTATATCTGGAGTAACTGTCTTCAAATCATTACAGTAAAGACAGTAAGGACAACCTGAAAGCTAAAATTGGCAATTAAGCTCCTTGGTTATCTAGATAATGATTGATTTTGTCTTACAATCAGGATAATGATAACTTGGTTGTATTCAGAACACATTAAGAAACCAAGAAATTCCATGAATGAACTCTTGACGAAGAACACCTGTTAATTAAATACCATTACAGGTTGATTCCTCATGAATCTATATTAATCTACAAGTAGCCAATAATAAAAACAAAGGAAAGCATTGAATGAGAAAGTGTGTCCAGACTAGTAGTGTAAGTGAAAATGATATCTGATGAGGCAGAGGTTATAATGCTGCGCTACAGAATATCCAATTCAATTCAATTTTATTTGTATTGCAATTTTGACAACCAGTGTTGTCACAAAGTAGCTTTACAGAATTCAGGTCCAAACCCCTAGTGAGCCATATATGACAGTGATGAAGAAAAACTCCCTAAAGCTCGAGGAAGAAACCTTGGGATGAACCAAAACCCAAAAAAGGGTTTTTGCCCCTAAAGGAGGGAGGAGCACATGGACAGTCCAAAGCAGTCAAATCAGTCAGAGACAATTGGACAAGGGACCCCAGCAATGCCAGATTCAGGATGAAGTGGTGACTCAGAGCCCCTAGCTAGAAAAGGGGCATGGTAGGCATAAGAGCACTGCAAGACACTGGTGCCCTCCACTCCACCATCAACAAACTTAAGTGGATGTGAGGAGTGGTGGAATGTCAACACCAGCATCCCAGTTTTCTGGAATACTGCATAACACAAAAACATATTAAACTTTTGGGCATTAAAATTCAGGCACCCGGTAGTAAAATATGCCTTTAGTGAGAGAATACAGTGCCTGAATTCAACCTTGCATTACACTGGCAGCGTAAGAAGTGTAAGATATATGAGGACCTGAATTAGGCTTGGCAGCAGGTAAAAGAGATGAATGTTTAGGGAGAACATCTCACCCTCTGCATCAGCCTCAGGAACATGTGTTGGTTCCTTGAAAAGTTCCTATAACTCCAAATAAGGATTTAATACATATTTGATCTGTCACAGTGGAGTGTACATCTTGCACGATTTAACACACATGAAGTGACACTGGAATCTAACTGCACCCATTTAAGCAGGCTTTAAGCTTTTCCTGTCTCTTAGCCGGAGGAGCTTACATTTGGCTTGACTCCCTCACTGCTTGGGCCTCTTTTTTTGAAGCACTGGAGGAGGAGAACTTTCCATG
The DNA here is from genome assembly GCA_037974485.1 of Hemigrammopetersius urotaenia. Taxonomy (NCBI): domain Eukaryota; kingdom Metazoa; phylum Chordata; class Actinopteri; order Characiformes; family Alestidae; genus Hemigrammopetersius; species Hemigrammopetersius urotaenia. The sequence goes on along the minus strand of JBBPDC010159924.1, from coordinate 2,510 downwards.
AACCCACGTCCCTTCTGTGGAGACAGTAATTGGGAGGAATTCAGAATGCCGCGACCAGGGATGATGGGATGATTTTCCATTAGAGTAAAAGGTCTCTTCCATTCCTCCTCCCTTGTCTCTCATTCCCTGCCTCATTTTCCAGCTTAAAGCAAGCGGTTCTAACAGCTTATTGAGAGGGTGTGTGGATGAAAGCGCAGGAAAGGAGAGTGGAATATGGAAGTCATGCAAAGTTGAGGAAAAACTCCAGGTGTTACCTGTGGGATTACGCCAGCGCTGGGTAAACACTATTTATCTAATAGAATCAAAATTGAATAAGTCCCATTCAACCCTGTTATCCTGTGGGATGGGAGAGTTTATGCCATTCATGCGGGTTTAAGAGGGAAAGTATTCATGAAGGCTTAAGGTCAGTAAGGGATTTACGATCAATAATGGATTTCAAAAGGTACGGCTACTGAGTATTGAGTTTGCCTTCTGCTTCAGAGCAGCTTCCACCAAATAGTGTTAATGGGACTAACCCAAAGACTTGCACTATATATGGACAAGTGAAGTCACTGAGGGAGGCACTACAGGTGAAGAGTCATTTTTTAAAACAACATATTGTTGTACCTAAGAGACTCCATCAACCGGAATGAAATTCCTTGTATGTGTTTGCACACACACTTGGTCAATAAATGCAATTCTTATTCTGATTTGGATATTCTTTTTCAGATTATACCTCATTTTAATAGCATTTTTGTTTCAGGAGTTTGTAAAGAATGCAGCTGAGATCACGTTGACTTAAATTCGTATAAACATACATGTTTAAAAGGTCTTTGGATTATGATACAATTTCACTTTCATTATAAAGACATTCCAGAGATGATTTCACAGTTGGATACTGAAATTCTCTTGTTTTAGTGCTGAAAACATGATCTTATAAAATATTTTCCTGATCATTTTGTAGTACATATTCAATGTTAAACCCACCTATGAAATATATATTAGAAATTCTTTCTATAAAATATTCTCTGCATTAACCCAGTTGTATCCCCAAGTGCCAGACATGTGAATGGGCAGAGGGAATAGATATATATTCATATTTTATATTATTCTACATGACACCAGCTTTTCAGAGGTGCTTAGTGTGGAAGGAGTTAAGACTGCATTAAAGGGATGAACTGTTGGAAAATATAGTCAGATGCAGAAAGCACAAACTGGAATACATATATTCTCTGTTGCTTTTTGTAATTACATTTTAATGATGGCAGCTTTAAGAGTGATGTTTTCAAAAATCTGAAAATTGATTGATAGGAATGGTCATTCCTGATGGGAATTAAGTTGAACATAGGAAAATTGATTTCATGTCAAAGAAGAAACATTTACTTATAACCTATCACACAGTTCCATTTAGTATTTTGATTTAAATCATAGCGCTGATAAACTTGTTTAAAGTCATGCCCAGTTGATTATAGCTGAAGACAAAATGAACATCTACAGAGTCAAAAAATATTGTCAAAAAAAAGTTAATATTATTATTTCCATTATATTATACGTTATTTTCAGTTTTGTGCTGCTATTTTTGCTCTTAGTTCAAAAATGGTGTTCCCATGTGACCAAAAGTTAATAGTAGGGAAAAAGTTGTGACCCAACTTGAGTTACAAGGTGAACTTTTGATGCTTGGCAGAACTTATACGGATCTAAGGGACATTACTTTTCGTGTTTGTAAACTTTTGGACTTTCTACAGTGGTCATAACTGGCTCCCGGATCAGAGAGTGGAAGCTGTACCTACTGGTGCGGGTTCAGAGTATATTTCAGTTCTCAAATGAATGCAAATGCAGATTAATGGCTCCCACTTGGCTGCCACCCATTCAATCATTCCGACTGCTGCCTCTGTCAGATGGCCCCCCTGTGGCTGGAGGACTTAATGCTTTCCTCATTAGTCACAGTCAGGAGGAGCAGTGTGTGTGAATGGGCTTGGATGCGCGTCCTCGCTGCTGTCCCAGTGTGAGTGATGCATAGAGAGTGGTGCGCAGAGAGGCTGCTGGTCCAAATCCAGTCTGATAACTGGGCTTTTTTAGTTGATGCTTAACCGCCCACTTTCACATTACACTGACAGATGAAGAAGCCAGGTTTATCAAGCAGGTTAGAGTGAAAAAGAAAGCTCTGATGTGCAGTGGGTGTCCAGTGTTGGATTGTTTGTTTGGGGATGCTGAGATGTTTGGGCCAGCTGGGAAATCTGGACAGGCTGAGAGACAGGTGAGTTAGTGCAGATTTGTACAACATAGGTGTGTTTTTATGTTCACACACCTTCAGTTGAAGTCTGCAGGTCTTGTGTATGTTTGCAAAACATTTATCGTAATTTTGTGGCAGCAAGTGTACAATAATTTACTTGGATGAGCATTTTGAACAAATTGGTAATGATTGTACATATATATATATGGTGGTTATCGGCATTAACGTGCTGCGTTAATGTGAGACTCTTATCGCGCGATAAAAAAAATATCGCCGTTAATCTATTCACAAAGTTGGG
>JBBPDC010159893.1:0-18911 GCA_037974485.1 Hemigrammopetersius urotaenia | reverse complement strand
ATATATACACACACATACCCCCCTCTGGCACAGTTTGTTTTTGCTATCCATTCAGCTTGTCAATTGAAACCCATGTGCCGCTAAAACCTGTAGCGTTGTTGTGGGACTACAAGCTAGCAAATGTGCCAAACCTACCGCTCTCTAAAAGAACGAACACTTCAGAAATATAAAACGAGTGTTGTATCACAAACACAATGCTCAATATTACAATTATAGATATGAAAAATGTCCACGTACCTCTCTCAAACCACTGCCAAAAACAAGAACTTTTAAGTTTGCGCATGTGCAGTATGAATCATTTTAATCTTCTTCTTACTGCCTCCTTCAATCATAATTAATTTAAATTAAATCATTTGTGATGAATATATAATTTTGTAAACATAACGAACGACATAGTAATATTGAAAAAAATATTTTGACTTAACAAAAACATGTATTTTAATTAAACTGAAAACATAAAAACAATATACAGTGCACAACCCACCTCAGTCACTTTTTTGAGTGCACAAAATTCGTCCTCTGCATTTAACCCATTCACCAAATGAGCAGCCAGGAATACAGAGCCCGGGGAGCAGTGTGTGGGGACGGTACTCATGGTATCTCAGAGGTGCCTATCGGTCTTGGGAATCGAACCCACGACTTTCTGATCGCAGAGCAAACGCCGTAAACGCTAGGCTACCAGCTGACCCAGAGAACTGCGCCCCCACTGGCACGCCCCATACTACGCCAATGTCAGACCTAAAATGAACTTTAAACAGAGGGATTTCGTAGAAGAACGTACTTTGAAAATGAACAGAGTGAGGAGGCTTTAAGTACCAGATCACATCTCTTGCTTATTGGGTGGTTCTCTGGCTGAAAACGCATTTCCAGCTGTTTCTGGGATTCGGCACGGATGTTTACAGAGTGTTTGAAGTCAGTTTAAGATCAGAAATATTATTCGAGAGTCCCAACAACCTTTGACAGTTTCCACTGTGCGGTATTATTTACATCAATGACGTGTGTCCCGTTCAGCTGCAACATTAAACCCCCGGTGAAATGAATAACACTGAGCTGGTTACAAGTGAACAGTGAATTACTGAAGTTAAAATGTTGGAAAAATGGACATATACCACAGCAAAACGTAACACCTTTATAGGTCTTGTGTAGCTCATGGCTAATGTCATGGCTGTGTGTTATATATATCCACTAAGCTGACCTCATTTTCACAAGAGCTCCATAAAAATTTTGCTAACTACCTGCCATGATACTTCATGAAACTACATGAAAACTTCTTTTTCTAGCTATTTTAGCTTGATGTGTTTAGTGCCTGGTGGGGAAGTTACTAGAATGTACTTTTCATTTCACTCTTGTGTAACACTAAATCCATTAACCAGTAAAGATGAATTACATATATGTTCTATTTAAACTTTAAAAGTCCTTTTTTCTCACCTTAGAGGCATTGTTGTTTACTCATCAGTCATCACTGCTTTCTCATTACATCACTGTCTAGCACAGGCTAAATTACAAATACTGTACATCTAATTAAATTATACGAGGGCTGTTTGAATTGAGGAATTTTCAACTTTTGGGGGAGGGTTTAATTTCTTGACCTGAGGAAACAAGCATAATGGCTGTATCTAGGCAGAACGTGCTAAAGCTGTATTTATCAAAAATTCACGATTTCATTGTTATTTTTATATATTTAAAAGACCTTTATTAAAAAAAATCACAACTTACCCTACAATACGTCTCATACACAACATGCTGTAATAAAACTGAAGAAAATGCAGTCACGAAAAAGGCACATCTGAATGATATTGTAAATTAAAGCATACACAATGCTCCAACTGAGAAAATATCTGAGGACAGAGATAATTCCATTCACAGAATCTTTATGCAACAGTGTCACCACTTGGTAAAAAATTTAAACATTTTAGAGGGTGTGTGAAGAGGGACTTCCAGCTATAGTTATTTATACAGTTATATGTGAAATCATTCTACTAATTACTGATCCTTTAAAATCCTGTCCCACTGGTGGCCTTCTTCAGAAGCTGGAGCATGATGGGATACACAGGGGCAAAATTCCTTCCTTGTCTGGCTTTGACAGACTGCACATAGGCCTCCAGAGACCCCCTGAATAAGAAAAATAAAAGTTTGTAAGATAAGAACCAAGTAAGGGACTGTGGAATGCCTTTGCAGGGGTTGACATTTTTTGTGCTCTAGTACTCTAATGAGTACCTACATGAATAAATTAGTATGCACCAAAATTAAAAATTGCCGAAATTTGTGGGGCTTTCTATAACCCCGCTGCCTCCCATGCGCAGACAGATTTTTTTTGGCTATACTTTTGAACACTGACAAACGAGCAAACAGACTTTTAACTTAAATTAAATTACAGGTCTAGTCACCCAGAAGCATTATTCGGCACCAAAAAAAATAAATCAACATTCTAATGACATCACAAAGACAAAAGAGAAGAACATCAGTAAGAGAGAAATAAACAGAGCATTCGTGTATAGTGAAAAAACACTTTGTTGTGATTTGATTAAAAAAAAAGCCTAAAATGCCTATTTTTATAGTGTAAACCCTAAATATGCCCCCAAATATGCTCCCAGTCAGGACATAGATTTCCTTCATAATCCCACATCGCCCATTTAACCTATTTAACCAATTATTATAGTTCCTTCATAAAAAGGGCGGTAACTTTGGTGTGTAGAGGGGAATCGAAACACAAAACCACAAAAAAGTGAGAAACACTGCAGCAGAGAAGACAGACACACATCACATGTGAGTGAAATTCTTCACTCTAGACCACCCAAATAGCACGGTGCCCTGTACAATCTGCAAGTTGGTGTTAAAGTACAATAAAAGTACAAGCGGTCCGGACGGCCATCTGAAACAGCATCCACAAGCTATGGCTAACGCCAGCACCTGTGTTCCTCCTCTGCATGTGTGATGGCATCTTCAAACGACTAGTCGACTCGACTTCGACTTTATGTGTACTTACCTGCTGAACTCACATATATGTCTATTCAACCAACAGCAAGTGAGATTATGTATTAACTGATACTCAGGAGTTATTTAATGATTGTGATTACCAGTTTTGAAATATGAGACATTCTGAAATGAAGTTCATTCTCATTTTAGAATAATCCCCATCAGTCAGGTTGGATGTAAAATTTCTTGCATTTGTACAGCCTCTTATTTAAACCCTAAGCACCCTTAGCATTAGAATTATGTTATACATGTATATGCAACCAAATAGGATATTACTGAAAAGCATAAACCCAAAGTGTATGTTAATATTTTAACCATCCAAACGGCACGATTATTTATGATTAGAAAATGTTTTGAAAAAAATCCCACAAACTATTTTATAATGCTAAAGGTTACCTGATAAGAGTGAGCCGATCCTTCTCTGAGGGGTGATCATCAAGCCACTGGGAGTACCGTGCAATAGACCACTCTGCTCTCTGAATGTAAAAGTTTTTCAAATGTATATCAATACTATATGCCATATGTCAATACTATATAATCCCCATGTCTGCAGTTTTAAAAAAAAGCTTCCTGAAAAGGTGTATTTTTTTTGTGTGCATATCTGTACCTGGTGAGGAGATTTCAGTTCAGTTGGGGCACGGGTGAAGAGGAAGTGCAGTACGGTGCTATAAGGAATTAGAGTGCCCACTGCCTGACTGCTGGCTATGTGCTCACTGGTCTGAAATAGTAGAGGTCTGAAAGGCACATGCACGCACATATGGACACACAAACCCGAATGCACATGTGTGCTAACAGAAAGACAAAAATCAGGTGTCCCAATGTCCCTACTATGCCTTGGAAAAAGACATGTTAAACCCCTTAATAAATAAATTAGGTAGTGTTTGGGGGCATGGCCGGTGAATGAAACTGTTAGCTGAGTGTGTGGTAACCACAGCAATCTACAGGAAAGACTACCCAAAGGAACAGGAAAAAGCGGCCTTTAGTCAGTCCCTGTTCAATTAACTTTACCCACTCTGCCCTCTCTCTTCTAGAACTGTCCTACACTAGTTTATCACATCCTTTCAGTAAACACATATTCACCTGAAAGAACGCAGCAAGCGGTATACTTTCCCCAGGTCTGATACTCTTCTGCAGAGAGGTGCTATTGCCAGCTCCATCTGGAAAAAAACAAAAAAAAACCCAACAAAAGTTTTGCATCCGTGTTTAAAATCCCTATTGTTTTTTGTTTTTTTTTTTAAAACTATGCAGCTTAAGTATGAAAGCTTTTCTTGACCTTCGCACAGATCAACCCAAACTGAAATTGCTTTTCGAAATTAACTGAATGCTAGTAAATGGAGTAATATTACATCTGTGTATTTCTACTTCTCAGGGCAAAATGTGTGTGCATGTGTACAAATCTCTGGTCACACATTTTGCCGCCATTTCCACAGTCAAGAAAACCAACCATACTTTAAATAAGTACCTGTGCTAATTACTACACTGGTGGAAAACCATCTGAAGAGAAAGACAGGGTGACCATCACTTTACTTTATATTCTTCACCTGGGCAAAGTCAGCAGCCAATCTCATCTTGCCACCCTCACCAAGTGGGCGCAGGAGGCAAGCATGGCGGATGAACAGAGTAATGGCGTGCTGAGCGATACTTTCCGTGCTGTCATAAAGGAAGTCCAGGCACTGCAGTGGTCGGAAGTAGTCATTCATCACCCGGGCAACAAAGCCTTGCAACTCTCGCATATAAAGAGAGCAGGGCATGTCTAGCTTTTCCCCTAGAGGGAGTGGACTGGAGCAAATGGAAATAAAACAAACAGTCATTTACAAAAATACATAGACCCAATTAGATTTGATTTTGTGAACTGATACAGAACCTTTCAAGTAAAACTTCAAACAGGCACTTGCAATATGGACTACTGGGAGTATTGGACAAAGGGATATCAATCAAGTAGGCTCATTCATAAATTAAACCCACAAAATTTCTCAGATGGGTCTGAACAGCCATTTTAGCCAAATGTTTTTCATTAACTAATTTAAACTTTTAGACAAACACTAGATGTTTAATTTAGTCCAGATTTCATAAACACGTAGACCAGTCAAAATAGGGGAGTCATTCTTACATATTACTTAAAATCATAAAATCATGTTAATATCTTGATTAAAAACTTATTTTTGTGCAAAAACTGCAGTAGGGATTTTTTTTAGCAAACCATTAATATAAAATATTGCATCTTAACAACAGCGAGATGTGTATATTCAGTTAATAACATCTCATAGCTATATTATATTTCAGTACTTACCTGTGGGCTTTGTCTTCACCAAAGTCTGTTTCAAAGAATGTCACATACCATACTATAGGAGTAGTTTGTCTGCTATGCGATCTCATGCTTCCTTAGTATCGTGGATTCTGGACTATCTTGTTCTTGTTTTAACGTCTCTGTGTGACTCTGGAGTTGTGGCATTAGTATAAGCAACGTCCTCCGGGATTAATGAAGATTTCTGAATCTTACTTTTATGCCTACAAGCAACTAGAAATATATAGGGCCAACAAAATACTTCTGTGTGAAACCTTTAAAACTCTAGTGAACTGCACTCATTAATATGAAAGATCAGATCATGTTTAAATAAAATCTACATGTTTAATCTAGCATTATGAAAGTGAGTTTTTCAATTCAATAGCCGTACTAAGAATGTAAGTGTTGATACAAAAGTAATATTAAATAAAAAAGTACCCTTTAGAAAACACATCACAAATGCATATTACTTAAAGCAAACTAAATGGGATCTAAGAGACTACTGTGATGGAAAAGTGAAATTAGAAAACATGGCTGCTTGCTAATATGAAGAGAAATGCATCTAACAAGACAACTACAATTATTCCCACCATTATTCTCGGATGGAATTTATTATGTAAAAAGTGGGCAAAAAGATTTATGCTCACCTCAGACTATGTCAAGTGAAAAAACAAGTTTTACAAATTACCAAAGAATTCAGCTGAAAAAAATTAGTTACGCACCCTTTTTATACCTTTTAAAAGTAAGGTAAACTTAAAAAAAACAAACTGTGATAATGTAAGACGCTGCTTGTTACTGCAACTGCAGATTTGTCAGATGTATTAAAAAGAGTAGAGAAAATTATTATTTAATAGGATCACATGGTTTGTTTTCACAAATGCTTAGTTGGACAAATGTCTTTTTGTATGTGTATTTACCCAGAGAAGTCTTCTTGGTGCATAGTAATGATAATAGCTTCCACAGACTCTGTGATGGACATCAACAGTGGTTGTACTGCACTACCCATCAGAGTTTGCACTGACTGAAAGATGAAATAATAGTTTCTGGCATAGAAATGCATCATTTACAAACAATACTAACTTTGAAAAAATAAACAAGAAAATAGCAGACTGTCTTTAAAAAAAAAAAGACAAAAGACATTTTTTAAACGGTTCATTTGTTTTGCAGTGTTTCAAAAAGAACATCAGTTCCTGAAATGTTAAGAACTTGTGTGGAATCTTTTCCGTTTCTCTTTTGGCATATGCTTGCATTGGATCATATTTTAACATGTACTAAATCTACTGAGGCACTTTTTAGCATCCGCGTAGCATCTTCATAGCATATTTTCTGTTAGGACAAACATGTGTATTTGTTTCTGATGGCTCGGGGCAAATAAACAGAACCTGCCCAATAAATTAATTAGATGTTTTTGTGGCACATTTACCAATTATACACATCATTTTATGTTTGTTTGCGTGTTACCTCCAAAGATACTGTGAGAGCTTGTTCTGCATCCAGAGGGAAGACTAGTCCAGAAATCACCTAAACACACCATACATACAAGGGTTAAAATTCTGCTCAGAATATTATAGGTAGTACAGTAATCCCCCAGTTTTACACGGATTGGGACTCTCTCTCTCTCGTTCGTGACTTTTTCAGAGTGCGCGGATCCTCTCTCTCTCGCTCTCTTACTCTCTCTCTCTTTGTGTCTCTCTCTCGTTCGTGATTTTTCCGTATGTAAACCTAGAGTTTATCTTTACATTTTCTTTAAAGGTCATGTATTAAACTGTGTTGTAAATGAAATTTGGAGGCTTATTTAGGGTTTACTCTATTAAAATAGGCATTTTAAGGCATTTTTTGACCAAAACACAACAACGCGTTATTTCACTATACACGGGTGCTCTTGTAACGTAACCGCGAATAACGGGGGGTTACTGTATACTACATCTATACTAAACATTGATGCAGTTCCACAGAACAAAAAAAAAAAGTAGAATATTCCAGTAATTTTGCTTAAAAAAATAGAGTATGAAAGATTGGGTTCCTTTGTTTGATTCACTAGTGACATTTTTCTGCAAGGTCTAAGAGTGGCTGCCCACTGCTTTACTTGATGAATAGTTTAAATGCAGAGGAAGAATTTCGTGCTGTTCAGATTCTACAAAATGTTCACACATCTTGGAGTTGACCACACATACAAAAGCAAACACACATTCACACACCAATGACTGACAAGTGCAAGGGCTGTTTAATGAGCAGTTATTTTACGGTGAATACCAGAAAATTTAATGTGTTGCACACAGCAACAAGGCACCAGAAACATTGCACATGTTGGACGAGAAATATTTCTCATTAAATATTTCGCTGCTGCAACTAGGCATCTGAAGAAGTACTGTGTGTACATACAAATACTTTGTATATTCATATACAATACACTCAACTGACTGCAACTGCAGATTTGTGATTTATTAAATTGAATATATTGCCTCTACTCTCTTCTTTTGTCTTTCTTTGCTGTTGTAACAATGCAAAATTTCCACCCGCGGGACTTATAAAGAGTCAAAGCATAATGAATCACAAAGCATAACAAAGATTAACTAGACTGCATTTCCGCAGAGAAAATGCAAAGTGTGTATGTGTGCATGTGTGTGTTTGTGTGTGTGAGAGAAAGAGCAAGCGTGAGTGTCTATGTGATCGATTGTGTGTGTGCGTGTGTGAGAGACAGACTGTGTGCATGTGTGTGAATGTGTGTGTGTGAGTGTGTCTGTGTGTGTGAGTATGTGTGAGCGTGCGTGAGTGTGTGTGAGCGAGTGTGTGTGTGTGTGTGTGTGTGTGCGCGTGAGTGTGTGTGTGTGAGTGAGTGTATGAGTGTGTGTGTATGTATGTGTTTGAGCGAGTGTGTGTGTGATTTTGTGTGTGTGTGTCACTGTGTGTGCTTTGTGTGTGTATGTGTATCCCAATACATTTTTTCAGAGAATTTTATGACAGCTCTGTCCCAATACTTTTGGCCACATTGTTCAGTTCTCACATGTATGTCATTGGGGGGCGTGGCCTGAGGTCTCATATGAAGTTTCATGAGGTTTGCAGCTTCGGGAGAGTCTCCATACAGTGACCATTCATTTCAATGGGATGAAAAATGAATGCAAGTCAATGGGGGAAAAAGGGATGAGTGAAAGACAAGGAAAAAACGAGTGCAGGTCATCACCGACCGCATTTGTGTGTCGGGGACATATGCCCGATGAGTCACAAGAAGTTTGGTGGGTTTTGGACAAAGCGTGTCCGAGCAGGACGATCGAAAGTTGAGCCCTATTCATTCTCTATGGCATTTCGGCCATCTTTGTGGGCGTGTAGTGTCGCCACGGTAACACGAAACACCAATAAAAGTAATAGCACAACATCGCACTGACGAGCCGAACGTTTTCATAAATAGGTTGCTTGGGTGCAAGCCACGGTTCGGGCCGCATTAAGTGCGACGGAAGAACAATAAATAAATAAAAAATTTATGAAGAATATGGGACTGCCATTAAAATGGGCAGGCCCATAATAAAGAAACTGAGGTGAAGAACAATATGGTGCTATAATGCTATAAAACAGCATTTGAACACCTTAAGAACATAAACAAGATTAAAGATCTGCTGGCTAAACCAGACATATTAAAACTTGTTTCTACTAGGAATGATGATAATGGTCTCTTAACTGAACTCCAAAAAATAACAGCTGTAACTGTTATCACTAGATGTAAAACAAGGGACCACATCACTCACATTCTAAAACCCTTACAATTGTTACCTGTATGCTACAAAATAGAATTACTATTACTGGTCTGCAAATTATTTACGGTGTATGCCCTGCATATCTGTCCAGTTTGCTGCATCAATACGAGCCAAACATAAAGCAGCAGTGCTTAGCTAATATGATGCTCTTAAACAGAACCAGTCGATAAGAGAGCATTAGAAGAGTTTTCCTATCATCTTTGTTTTAAGCATTATGTTCTTTTCTATTAAGCATTATGTTAATTTCTATTCTCTTATCTCTTTGTATTTTCTCATTTGTAAACACTGAATGATCGCATTGTACACAAGGTGCTATATAAACAAACATGTCCCACCCCTTCTTTCCCTTTCCCATTATATATATTCTTTCCCTTTCCCATTATATATTTTTGCTTGTTTGTTTTTCGCTCTTCTTTCCTCTGCCTTTTTGAGATACATATACACACACGGATGAAGATTTGAAGAGAACTTTAACTTCACCTTCTTTGTTGTTTTACTCTTATTATTTTTACATTGTGTAATAATAATAATTATAATAATAACAAACATTTATATCAAATTGCGTTTTTGAGAAAGGATGAAAACAAGGAGTATGATTTGGATACCGCAGCTGTATAATTAATGTGTATTACTTACTTTAGTCACATTGTGCTGCAGCTGGTAAAGGGAATTTATCACTGCTACATTCCTTCTCTGAGCTTCCGTCAAAGGCCCAATCACCTGACTGGCATCACCCTGGGTACAGAGCTGAGAAGGTCAAGAGAGTGAGTGTGAGCAAGTGAGGTAGGGAAAAATAAACAAACTTATGTTATATTAAGTGGAGGGATAGAGGACAACACAAAGTCAGCTGTGTGTGGAACAAAGCACTGAGGAGAGACCAACATCAAGCTGCTAAAAAAAAAATCTTAACAACCTTTCTCAAACACCCAACAAAACAGCATCTCAGATCTAAAGCGGTCACTGCTTAAAATAAGATCCCTCACCCCTAAAGCCATTACTGTGAATGAAATCACTGATTGGAATTTTGATGTCTTGCATAGACCTGATTTATGGCTCGTGGACAGTCACCAGGTTTGGGTTGGAGGGTCCGGGGGGAACGGTCCAAGAGCGGCTCCTTTACCAAATGCCTCCTTTAGCAAGGCGGCTACGGCAGCAGTGGTACAAGTGTCAGGGTCCTCCGGTACTCCCACTATCCTAACATTGTTATGTTGTGACCTAGACTCCAAGTCCTCACATTTATTATCCAGCTTGGCTACGTTAGCCGAGAGGCACTTGATAGTAGTTTTCAACTCAGCGATGTCATCGGAGCACAGAGTAAGCACATGCTCCATCTCTCGGACCGTACCTTTTAGCTTGGACATGGTAGCATCGTTAGCCTACCCGAGAGTAGCCTGAAGTTCCTTTTTAAAAATATTGGCAATATCTTTCCTCAGCGAGTCCAGCAATTCAACCTTGAGGGCAGCAACATCAAAATTAACTTGACTCGAGAGGGGCTCTACAAGAGACGACTGCTCACCCGAGGGTGTGGTCTCGGTTTGAATAGTACTGCGAGTTTTAGTGTTTTTTCCAGCCATTTTACACAGTCCTGAGCAAAACTTTTACATAAATATGGCCAAGAAGCGCAAATGAACAACAATTTTAATTGAAATCGGCAGGAGCTCCCAAACTCCTACTCCATTAAAGCTCAACCGGAAGCCCCTCTCAGGACATTCTTGTCACCTAATTTGAAGGCTTTGTCACGGGTTCTCAGCAGTGCAGTGATCCATGGCTTCTGGTTGGGGCGTGTAGTGATTTTCTTGGAGACAGTGACATCATTGATACACTTACTGATGTAAACAGTGACCGATACTGTGTACTCCTACCGATTGGTAGAGCCACTCTAGATTGCAGCCTCCCTGAACATGTCCCTGTCAGTGTGATCAGAACAGTGCTGAAGAGCAGAGATGGCACCTGGGGGCTAGATCTTTGTCAGAGTGTTAATGAAGAAAAAGCTTCAGACTGAATAACTGTCAGCCTATCTATAGTAGTAATAGGAGCAGTGGTGATGTTAATATTATTATTCATAATTCTAGATTGTATGCCCCTGTTCAACTCAAAGACAAATTCCCCTATGCAGTCCTCTAAAGAGTTCCTTTCAGCTAAAATATGTATTGAGTTTACATCTTTCTTCCATCGTAAGGTTGAAAATATCAGCGCTATCCAGTCAAGCAGCGACACTGCGATATTTTTTTTATCGCGCGATAAGAATCTCGCGCCGTTAATGGCCCAAAAGACCAAGAGATTCTATTTTGGTCTCATCTGATCACATGACTTTCTCCCATGCCTCATCTGGATCATCCAGATGGTCACTAGCAAACTTCAGACAGGCCTGGACATGTGATGAGTTGAGCAGGGGAACCTACTGTTCAATGCATGATTTTAAACCATGACGGCATAGTGTTCTATGGACAGTGACCTTTGAAACTGTGGTCCCAGCTCTCTTCATGTCATTGACCAGCTCCTCCAGTGTAGTTCCGGGTTGATTCCTCACCTTTCCTATCATCAGTTATACCCCACAAGGTGAGACCTTGCATGGAGCCCCAGTCCAAGGGAGACTGACAGTCATCTTTAGCCTCATCCATTTTCTGACAATTGCTCCAACAGTTGATCTATTTTCACCAAGCTGCTTGGCAATTACCCCGTAGCCCTTTCCAGCCTTGTCTCTGGTGTCTTTGGACAGCTCCTTGGTCTTGCCCATGGTATTAGTTGGAGTCTGACTGACTGTGGGGTGGACAGGTGTCTTTAAAGATCTCAGACAGGTGCTACTAATTAGGATTACTAAGTGGAGTAGAGGTGGACTTCTTAAAGGCAAACTAACAAGTCTCTGAGAGCCAGAATTCTTGCTGATTGGCAGGTGTTCAAATACTTATGTGCAGCAGTGCAATACAAATCAATTATTTACAAATCATACAATGCGTTTTACTGATTTTTTTTACATTCTGTCTCTCACAGTGGGAATGCACCTACAATGTGAATTCCAGACCCTCCATGATCTGCTTCTAGTTGAAACCCATTGTGTGTATGCTTCAAAAAAGTAAATGCCTGCATGCAGCAAATTTTCTTAAGTTAAATAAAGAAAAGGCAGAGATTGTTTGGTTTCAGAACAGTGAAATATTGCTCCTCAGTGAATATCTGAAATATAGGTTAACAAAAACAAAACTCCATGCCAAAAACCATGGTGTAATCATGAATGGGGATCTTAGCTTCAGTGATGACATTTCAGTAATCAATCTGTAATTAAATCAGCATTCTGGTGCTGATTTAATTTCCTGGTGAGTGTGCTTGTATATTAATAAACAATCGAATGGCTGATTACAGTTCTTTGGAGTACGGTTCAGAATTTCGTGGGTGAATCAATTCAGGAATCAATACAGAGAGAGTGTCAAACTTCATAGGGCTGGCCCGTCTCAGGTGTGGTAAATTTTGCAACAAACCCAAAGGCTGGGTGCCTCCCTTTATGTCCAAAAATTTGGTTCCAACTTTGCGGATGGACAAAAATTAGACATGAAAACTCCTTTCTTTTGGTTGAGAGTGAGAAAATGGGGGAGTGTGTCCCTTGTCATCACTAGAGTTTGTGGGCTCAAATGTGGCTTAGGGCAAAAGTTGTATAAGCACCCGACTCGTTGTGTGCTAGCAAGCACCACAGGAAAAGGTGTCAAAGCTAGGCAAAAGCCTAGTAAATATATCCCCTAACACAGGTCCTCAGTTTGGATGCCCACATGCATAAGGCTGCTGCTCCTCCCCTGGCTGGGAGAAGAAGATGGGGAGCAAGTGGAGGGGAAGACCCCCAAACCCTTGATTATTACCAGCACCTGAACCTCATAATCACCAGCAACTGAGGGCAGTGGATAAATCTACCGATTCTTTGTGTGAAGCAGTTCGCACCTCATGCTATACAAAACCCTGGAACTGTTGTTAATTGGATTGCAGTTTAACATACTACCTTTACACAATATATAATTTTTTAAAACCTCAATATATATTGTAGATAAGCTAAAACGTATTTAATTTCTGCTTCTTTAATTTTGTACTACAACTATAAGGCTAATATTGTAACAAATAAAAACATTTACATATATAGCCCTGGAACAGTTCAAAGCACTTCAGCCACTTTGCCCAATTAGTAGTACTTTTAGACTCTACTTGCGCTGGCACAAAAATGGGACCCAGTGTGTGTAAACGTATGTGGTAAGTATGATTTGACATGTCAAAAATAAAATCATTCTCTCTTTCTTGCTGTCTGCTCTTTACTGCTAACAAACTTAAGGTTAAGCATTTAGTACACAGTCTTACATACATCACATGAGTTCTCATTATATTTCTCTTACCAGCTGTTCAGACTTCACACAGAAGAGCTGCACTGTCTTGGCGACATTTTTGGCCACAGCAATAGTCAATCCGGGGTCTACCAGTGCTATATTCAGCTCACTGCAAGACCATAGAAAAATCTGGTTTTGTCTAAACAAACGACAACCACTTATCATACAGTCTACTATACTACAGTCATACAGATAGTCTACTATTTAGTCAACAGTATTTTATCTACCAGCTAAGAGAAGGAAACAAAAAGGCAAACTACGTATTATAACCTAAGTTATAATAACAATTGTCTATTATAACAATGTCAACCCAAGTTTAAAAAAAAAACAACCATATAACCAAAATAATATTCATCATATTGTTACATGCTACATAACATGAATTACATAAATTTCAGGTTCTAATCCACTCCAATTCTGGTCAGATTGGCTACCTAGGTAAAGAAGGATAAGGAAGGTCACTGAAACCCATGGTTTATGGTTCATTAGTTCAATATAACACTAAAAATATGATAAATGTAGGCTAAGAAATTGATCTGAACTGATTTTGTATTTTTATCAAAATGTGTCACAACTATTTGCATTTTGTATTTGCTACTTGCTGTCTGCATTCAGTACTTTTTGTAACATTTCTTTAATATAACAGCAGTGAGTCCAGTCCTGTAATTATTAAGAATACAGGAGAACAGACGGAATAAAATCTCAGACCCCTCCACTCCACAACAGAATCACTACAGACCCTCCAAGCCAAGGAACAACAAAAACATCATTTGTTTTTATAGGGTGCCAAAATTTATGAAGATGTATACTGGTGTAAGCCAACCACCAGCACAAACCTGGCAATGCTTTTGATGATACCATCAATCTCATCACTGGAAGGGGGGCTATGTCCCCCTTGTGGGAACACTAGGTTGATGGGATCAAACAGACGCGAGAGTGATTTGGAGAGGTAGGCTGCTTCATATGACTGCAGGGAGTTCTTCAGTGCTTTCTCTGGGCTAGAAAAAAAAATAGTACCACTTATGAGAAAACCCCTTCAGGATGTTTGCAGACAATCAATAAACTTTTGCATGCAACACATAATGATCAAAATCACATAATTAAACGTAGGCATTGTGAATGCAAACTGAAGTGCAAGAAAGGCAAGAAGTCTACTTCCAAAAGTTATAGTACAATTTCCATTAAAAAGATTTTAATCGATCTATCTAAAATAACCATTAAGGCTAACTAATAATTCAGAAATAAGGATATCACATCCTGTTTAACGAGAATTGAATGGCAAAAGTGAACTCTCAGCAACTCGCATTTAAAAATCTAATGCAAGAACAAGAATAAGAGAAAACAATAAGCATCCAAGAAAAAGGTTCCCAAGGGGCTTTCTATAGGGAGTGACCATATATAGTACCATTTTAAAAAAATATCTAGCTATATTGTTCAGCCTGTTTAGCTGATGATAATAATTTCAATTTATAAAGCATTTTTCATAATACTCAAAGATTGCATTCTCAGACTCACTCATAATCTCGATCAGTATTTGTGAAGAGATCTTTAATGTCATTTTCAGATGTTGTCAGATCTAACTCCAGCCCTGAGCCACTGCCCACCGGTACCACCAGTAAGTTGCAACTATATTGCTGCAGCCGTTTCCACAACTCATTATACAGTCTCAGGAGTTTAGGGAATTCTCCTTCCAAAGCCTGTTTTACAAACGTGGAGGCTAAAGAAAAAAAAGTACGAGAGAAAAGGAGACAGGAGTCAGTATTCAAGAGTAGGGTTTGCTTTATGGTCTTCTTCCGTAGCAATAAGTAAAGAGTGGAAAATAGATGAAAACAAAAACAAATTAGGCATGATATTAAAGTAGAGAAACCTAACCCTTGGTAATAATTACATAATTAAATTATAACACTGTTAATTAATGATATTTTTAATTGCAAGATTTAACCTAGGTCCAGACAAAAAAATCATACAAAAGAATGACCAATTATTAGTTTCAGCAGATAAAAAATGGCCACTGGGCCTTAAAGACATAAAAGAATAAAAAAACACATAAAAAAATATTGAACATATCACCAATTTTCTAAAGTAAATAGGCTTCTAAAGGTGCTGTTGACATGAAATTTTCAGTAGATGTCGGTAACAACCCATCTAATCCATACATGAAATGAAACCACAGAATCCATAAATTAAGTTAGGTTTAATATGAAAGTGTGTGATTTTGATTTAATTTTAAAAGATTTTCAGTAAATTAGTTAAAATCACATGACATGGTCTAAAGCACAATATGAGGTTACTTTTTCTACAGCTCCCAAACAATGTATAATATTCATCAGTTGAATTGGTAATAACATTGGTAACACTTTGATACCCTTGGTTAACATTACAATCAGAAAGCTTTACTCTCAAGTAAACTGCAAATCATTAATTATCAAACAAAAATAGGACAGTTATTATTAAACAAAAATAGGACAGACCCATACAAACACTGAGTGTAACTCACCTTTTGTAGTTTTTGTAAGTTCTACAGAAAGCATTTCAGTGACTGAATTCCAGAAGACATACAAAATGTCAGGAAGGCCATTCTGTAGAGAGAGAAAAAACGAATGAATACAAACGTATAAAAATCACCTTCTCATTTATTTCTGTAGTGTCCTATTTTATTTTTTCTAGGCCTTCAAAGGAAGTTGCTTAGGTTAGGATGTCATTTTTAATTATTGTGCGTGCAGATCATCATAGAAGGCCAAGGCACACATTCAAAAACATACTCCCAGAGATCTAATCAGTTGCTTACTTCAGCATAAAAACAGGCATATCCTTGGGTTATTTTATACTCAGTCTGTCACATTTCTCTCGGTTGTATTGTAGACATCAACCTACCTTAATGATATAAAATCAAGTACAGCAGATATAGATTTTTTAGAACATATTTTCTTTACCTTGATGAGCTCATCAATGAAACAAACATGAGTGACAGGGTCCCTCTTTTTGGTGAGGACCTTCTGAAGGTGTTGTACCTATAGATTGAGACAACAAAATTTACCACTCTGCATTTAAACATATCCTCAAAGATTTGTAGGTCCCTAATCATTTTTGCATCTATATACGGTAATCCCCCCGCTTTTCACGGGAGTTACGTTCCAAAAGCACCTGCATATAATGAAAAAAAAAGAGCCTAAATATGCCTATTTTTATAGTGTAAACCCTAAATATGTCCCCAAACATGCTCCCAAAACACTTCAATTTCATTTTAAACTCATTAAACTTGAAGATATCGTGGTGATGAACACATCCATATTGTACAGTGAACAACACCGCTAGAACATAGCGCTAGAGAGAACGCAATAACACTGTTTTTCCAAGCGAAACGTCTTTCATTCTCAACTTGTACAGCTTTGAACAGACGTTTGGAACACAGAGTACTGCGCCCCCAATTAGAATGCTCCAGTACTGCACTCATCTCACTCAGAGCTCTCAAGTCAGCCACATGATACTCCAGCAGGGAACACTCTGGAGGAGAGTGACTGGCAAAAATCACACACAGAAACACACATTAGTTCGACAAACATCTACTCCCCCTCCAACACTCACAAAAACACATAACTGGGGCAACCGTGCTGCAAAGGCTCATGGGAGCCAGTCCTGCCGTGCCCCCTCTTCCTCTGCAGGGTTTATGTTAAGGCTTGGTGCTTAGCAACACAGCACGAGAGTAGGAGGGGGCATGGCAGACAAGGCCTGGATATCACAAAAGCACAAAAAATGCGAGTATATCTGCCTTTTCCACGCATGTGCGGGGGATTCCGTGAAAAATTATTAGTTTGGTCTGAGACTGAATCCGCAACTGCTGAATCGCGTAAAACTGAGGGACTACTGTACATAAACACACACAGTGTTGTGCATGAACGCGTTTCTATTTTTCGTGAATACTGAACAAATCAGTTCACAAATAATGAATGTGCATGTGAGTGATGTTCACTCTCGTGAGACTGAACGCAGCTCACGTTTTACGTTAGCTGATTACAGTCGCCATTCCTATGATCCTATATCCTCACATGTGATTGGCCAGAAAGCCATCATGCTACCAATCAATACGAAGTTCTGCCGTGACCAGAGCTGATCCACATAAAGAGAGAGAGAGCTGAACAGCGAAATGAAAAAGAAGGGGGGCCGGCTCTCATTGGATGTGAGACGGCTCTTCTGATTCACCACAAAGCATCGGCTCTTAGAGCACATGACATCACTACTGATTACAGGCTAGCATGGTTGGTGCTATGAGTTTGGGCGCCTGAATGTGTACATTCAGATGGGGAAACCACACGTTTTGTTTACTTTTAGTTCTGTTCTTTTCTGAGCATTTTAAAATATATTGTCTGAATGCTGCATTTTAGGCAGACACGTTATGTTTACATTTTTGTTAATATTGTCTGGATAAAAATTCCATATAAGGTATACTTGCACCTCTTTTCTTCACTTTCAGCATAACATGATATGCTGCTTAAGTGCAAAGATCTATTCCCAATCTCAAAATTTGTTTTTTAATGTAACTTATGTCTGTGATTCTTCAGTGGTACCTCTGGTGAAGTAAGCCCTGGACTTTCTTCCCCAGAGGTCTGCCACTTGGCCGAGAAAGACAGGTCAACGGCCGTACAGCGGACAACTGTTCTTTTACCAGTCTGCCCCTGACTCAGAGGAGAGAGGTTTGAAAGTAGCCAATCCGAAAATGTTATTTATTTATCCTTGCTGATTGGCTGCTGCAGTTTGATGCAGTGGCTATCCAGAATTTCAGGGGTAACATAGGTATTTACATTCTAGGACTGTTCAGTGTAAACTGCACAGTAGGAATACGGGTTTACCTTTACATTTTTGTTAAGGGTTATGTATTAAACAGAGTTTAAAATGAAAGTGCTTTGGGAGCGTATGTGGGTATATTTAGGGTTTACACTATAAAATTTTTTAAAAATGACAACACAATTAGTTTTTTCACTAGAAGTGTTGGAAGAATATTATCCTTGTTAAAGTTTCCTAAATATTAAAACATTATTCTTATTAAAGTTTACATATTAGTTATAATCATTTTCTTCTGATTGTGTATGCTGAGTGAAGAACCTTTCACAACCACAAGGCGCCGTAGCTTGGCGACGTGTTGAATGCCGCTCCTCGCATCACAATGAAGTGCTTTGAAAGGCTGGTAATGGGACACAGCATGAGGTCAATGCTGACCAATCTGGACCCACTTCAATTTGCATACCGGCACAATAGATCCACTGAAGATGCCATCTCACACACCATTCACACCACCATGGCTCACCTAGACAATAACTGCCTAACTACCTAACTGCTATGCCAGGCTGTTTGTGGATTTCAGCTCTGCATTTAATACAGTTGTCCCCCCCAAGCTGATCATGAAGCTGCTGTGGCTGGGACTCAGCGCCCCTCCGTGCAATTGGGTTCTGGACTTTCTTACCAACAGACAGCAGCACGTGAGGATCGGCAAAAACACCTCCTCCACAATGATCCTCAACACCGGCACGCCACAGGGAAGCGTTCTGA